>CAKAOI010028977.1:0-108260 GCA_916701655.1 Sebastiscus albofasciatus | reverse complement strand
TTATTTTAATGGAGCTTCCCAGCAAAAAGCATTTCACACGATTGTACCTGTATAACCGGCGTGACAATAAACATCTTGAATCTTGAATCTTGAATCTTGATCCACACATGGAAAAACAAGATCATAACAAACTGCCTAATGTTTATGTCTTCGCATATAACTTGCTTGATAAATCGGTAACGAGGTGAAGTGGCTAACGTTACTGGTTATCATAAATATACTTTTGTCAAGATTAAATTAGCATTAGTAGTTGTATATGGTTTTGATCTATCTTCCATGAAAACTGATGCAAAGTCTGTAAATGTAAGTGTAAATATGTCTGTTTTCTGTCCAGACTGCTGAATGAACAAAAGGATTTGAAGGGCCTGGAGGAGACGAGAACTGAAGGGCATGGAACAAACATTTGGTAACTATCAAATCAACTAGTAGTAGTAGCTGTTGTATCAGTTGTAGTATTAGTAGTATTTATTGTAGTAGTAGTAACTGTTGTAGTAACTGTTGTATCAGTTGTAGTAATAGTTAAAGTTGTTGTAGTATTTATTGTAGTAGTAGTAACTGTTGTAGTAGCTGTTGTAGTAATAGTTAAAGTTGTTGTAGTATTAGTAGTATTTATTGTAGTAGTAGTAACTGTTGTAGTAGCTGTTGTATCAGTTGTAGTATTAGTAGTATTTATTGTAGTAGTAGTAACTCTTGTAGTAGCTGTTGTAGTAATAGTTAAAGTTGTTGTAGTATTAGTAGTATTTAATTTAGTAGTAGTAACTGTTGTAGTAACTGTTGTATCAGTTGTAGTAATAGTTAAAGTTGTTGTAGTATTAGTAGTATTTATTGTAGTAGTAGTAACTGTTGTAGTAGCTGTTGTAGTAACGTTAGTGTTAACTTATAATGCCTATAAAATAGTTATCCACACATAGAAAAACAAGATCATAACAACTGCCTTATTTTTATGTCTCCGCATACAACTTGGCGTTACTTACTTGATGAATCGGTAACGAGGTGAAGTGGTTAACGTTACTGGTTATCACAAATATACTTTTGTCCAGATTAAATAGTTAGTTGTAAAGGATTAGTGAAACATATGTGTCTCCGTGCCACACATGCAGTAATCTCATCTGTCCTGTTATCTTCCAGATGCTAGCCTGGTTAGCTAACAGCTAGCTCAGAACCGTTATAAAGTGAACCAGCTCACCTTGTGGAGGAGAAGTCGATCAGTGTTCAAATCATTTCACATACCATGATGAAATATTTCGTCTTTAACATAGCTACGATGCAGTCATAGAGTCACACACAACCGTGAACTCATGTTTCTTTGTCGACAATAACATAAATAAACAAATGAGTGGTCGCTCTGATGATGACGTCACTTCCGCTTGTTACGTCATCATTCCATAGAATAGGCAAGCACCTAACTGGACTATCTATGCACACACTGTTTAAAATATTAACTGGAGTGTATCACCATCCAGTGGTTTGTTGCGACAGTGATTTGGAATTGAAACCAGTAATTGTGTATTTTGTGATGACACTGAAACTACTGATCATTTATTTTTTCATTGTATGTATTCTGGAGCTTTTAATTGCTTCTGATATACAGGACTGGCTTTTCCCAAAAGTTTCTCATCTGGGAAACTTCTCTCAAAAGGACATTGTTTAAAGACTTGTCATGGACGACAACAAAGATGACTTTCTGGTGAATAACATTCTCATTCTTGGAAAATTATATTTGCACAAATCCAAGTGTATGAAAGTGAAACCTATAGGTTTAATGTGTTTCATTCTGAGTTTCCTTCTTACATAAAAGCCCTTAAAGTCATGAAAAACAAAAATGCATTGAAGTTTCTTAGTATCATAGAAGAATATGAATTACAGGTACAGCCCTTAAAGCTTTATGTTTTGTGGACAAGTGTTAGAAAGAAGTTGTGATATTGTTTTGAGCATTTCTGCCCTGAGCATGGTCTTGCAGACAGGTCGCTAGTGTGTTTACTTTACACAGAGTGTTATTTGAACTCCCACACATTATTGCACACATGTATTAGTTTACAGAAAACAGGTATTTTATGAAGTGTTTTATATAAAAGCAAGTTACAGCCTAATGCCTACAGCCTATATTTCTCTTGTGTGATAGTGATGTTTAAATTGAGTGTGAATGTCCAGAATCGTAGCAGATTAGATATTGCTTGTGAAAAGTAGTTTAAGATGACTGTTATTTGCACTATATCATTAAAGTAGCCATGTTGCACTTATATAAAAGTGATAGTGTGTACTAGAATGTTGCTTTATGTATGAAAACTGCAAGCAGTACACCTGAAATGTGAAGTTATGTGTGATATTAATGGACTAATTGGATTCATGGATGTTTATTGCACTTAACCTTAAACCAAAGTTATTATTGACTGAAACAGAGACTGATACTAAGAGAAATGGGATGTTTGGAATATGTTATTGTGAATTTGAATATAGATGAATTCTGGATGACGAACTGAGTGCTTCTGTGTCTTCATTGCTGCTGCACTTTATCTGTATTTTACAGATTCGTACTTTGTTGCTGTGGTACCACATTCTGGGACCCGTAACATATATATATATGATGAATGAAAACATTGACAACAGGTTAAAGAAATTTAATCCCATTTTCTTATTAAGATTTTTCTCTTTGAATTGAAATTGCCCCACACAGTAAACTGCAAATACAGATATTCCTTGCTGATACCCTAACAAAGCACTTCATTTGAAGATAAAATGTGTTAACACAGTAGTGTTAAGTTTAACATAAAAATGCTGCTGCACTGTACTTATTATTTTGTAGATTAAATCAATAACCTCTGCCCTATGATGACAGTGTTCCATTATGTTAAATGCTTTGGATAGTCAATCAAAAATGTCATATTCAGCTTCTCTATCAGTTTAATTGGTGCAGCTGTCAGTTAGCCCATTGTGACATGTGTGTGATCACTTTTGCCCCACACACAGTAAACTGTAGATACAGATATTCCTTGCTGATACCTTAACAAAGCACTTCATTTGAAGATAAAATGTGTTAACACAGTGACACAGTAGTGTTACTTTTTCAATGGTTTAGCATTCTCAAAAGATTTCCACTGTGCAAAAGTGTTTGACTTGAATGTTACTAATTTCCAAATTCCTCTCGACTGACAGCACACAGCTCATGAAGTGGCGGGTTGAGGGTGAAGCCCACAGTTGGGGCCAGATTCATTTCATCCTCTGTGACTCCAGGTGGAGGAGTGAAACGAAAGCGCTGGAGGAGGAAGGTGAAGAAGAGGAAGAGCTCTACTCTAGCCAGACTTTCTCCTGGACACGCCCTGCGACCTGTCAGAGAACAAACTTCGGGTAATCTGAAAAATTTCAATTGGTATTGACAAGAAGTGTTAGCTGAGCTCGCTAACCTGCAGAGAAAGGTATGAAGGCGTCTCTCTTCACAAACTTCCCATTCTTGTCCAAGAAATGGGCAGGATTAAAGGTGCGTGGGCTCTCCCACTCACTTTCATCCCACAGAACAGATGTCAAAAAAGGAAACACAGTGGTCCCCTTGAAAAAGACAGTTTATTAATACTTACAATGTTTTAAACAGCTTTCTAGAATCAAGTATGCAGTTGTATTCTGTTTTATAATTTTGCCAGAACTGGAAGACTTGTTTTAATTTAGTCAGATGTTTACCTTTTCAATAAAATAGCCCTGGAAGGTCACATCTGTGCTGGTGATGTGAGGAATAGCGATGGGAAAGACATTCACCAGTCTCTGTGTCTCATGGATGACAGCATCAGTGTAGGGCAGGTTCATCCTGTCCTCTACCTTGACCTGACGGCTTCCAACCACCCTGTTCAGCTCCTCCTGGACCTGGTCTGGAAATTAGAAAACAAGAGAGGCCACTAAAAGGCAAAGCAGAAGTAAAGCATGTTTTTCTTGCCAATTGTGTATAAAGACTAACATGATTGCATCTCACCAAACTCTCACAGAAACAGGTCATATTAATGAACACAGTCCACAACACATCACCATTGTTGTCACAGCATTTTGCACAAGCAAGATCAAATTCATCTCAATGCCTTTAGTGTAAATGTCGGACCATCTGGAAGAACAATGCCCAAGGAAACTAAGGAAAATACTTACCTTGTATTTGAGGATACTTGGCCATGAGCAACAGACTCCATCTCAGTGTAGTTGATGTAGTATCAGTACCAGCCGCAAAGAGGTTGCCAACAGTTGACACAAGGTTCTCCATGTTGTAGTATGAGTCCGTAATCCCAGAATCCTTATTAACAGGTAAAAAATTAAATGGGTTTATATTTCATTTGAAAGACGCTCTAACCATCTATCTTCAAGCTATTGTTTTCTTTCATAAAAATTGAATGGTGTTTAAAGGGACTGTTTGTTAAAATCAGAAATTGCTTTTTAACAGCGACACCTTTGGCTGTTGAGTCAACGAAAGTCAGCGTTCTGTTGCTCGCGCTTGTGCTTGCTGTACATAGACATGAACGAGCATCGCTCAAAACAGTGAGGCGACACACGTCAGCTAAAACCACAATATCAATGTTAGCTGACCAGTCGAAGGTCTCTCCATGAATCACTGCTGATCCTAGTGCCTTTCCTGCCTCAGCCTCCTGACTGCGGTCGGAGGGAACAGGGGAGAGGCGGTGTGTGAGTGAAGGCAGGGAGACAGAGGAGCAGAGTACAGTAGAGACTCCGGCCTTGGAGACCAAAGCTACGGTCTCCCCCGCGTCCTCTGACCGCGGCCAACACTGTTTAATGGACAGGCTTCACTAGATATAACTTTGCGGTTTTGGTGCTTCCGTGTAGTTTGTGTTGGAGTCTTGTCTGAACAGCATAGCCACACGCGAGCGCGCATGGGACACCGACCCGCAATGATTTATATGTGTAAGAAGTTAAAAACAGTCCCTTTAATGAACTCATATTAAGCATCAATTAAGTCATAAAATCCAGGAATTAATCATTACAGATTTAAACTTTGCATAATGATATTACACTAGATTTCAATACCTCTAACTTCTGTTTCTGGACCAGAAAGGAGTCCACAACTCCTCTGCACATCTGAGCATTCAAAGTTTCTTGTAAACGTCCGATCAGCTGCTTTATTTGGTTTCTGTTTTCAATACTATTCTTCTTGAGATGCATCCTGTTGCTCACCCATTGGAACATCCAGGGGAATATGTTGTACAACTGGTTTTGATTGAACAAAGACAACACAAAAACAACACAATATTAAAGAACAATAAAATGTATCCATGCTAATGAGTCTGTACTTCTTATTACACCTCACAAAACGTGCATCTGTTAGTTTATTTAATGAAAGACAAAGTGGTACTTGTATTGAAGGAGAGCCTGCTAGTCGAAGGTTGGCACTGGCTCGCTCTACCATACTAGTAAACTCTGGATCACTGTTATCAAATCTGCTGCCATAGACAATTGAACAGATGATGTTGGAAACTGCACAGTTTATTGACTGGATAGTACTGAAGGGTTGACCTGAAACAAACGCAAATTTGAATGAGTTAAACAAAAACCAAATTTGGAATTCCTTATAAAGATATAATACAAGAGAAGAGTTACCTCCATGTTCTTCAAACGCTTTGATCAGATACTGAGTCTCCTCAATGATTTTGTCCTCTGTTGCTTTTTTGCCCATCCCAAAGTCTCTCAGGTTGGTCAGAGCAAAACGCCTCATTTCTTTCCACGATTCCCCATTGCCAAATATAATTCCTCTACCTAAAGTGAAATCAAGTAAAGAGGTTGTATCAAGGGTTAGAAGTGGTTTGAAACCTACTATACAATATCTGTGGGTTTTATAGCAAGAGTATTTGCACTGCACAGTGCAAGAGTTTTTCAGAGATATGTCCTCTGGCTTCTGGTAAGTTTTAGTGATGTAACTCAAAGTACTTTTCAGCCATACTAAGATCATGGCTGTAGCGATGGCAATGTCAGTCGGTCAGTCTACTACCTGATGATTTACCATGACATTTGGTACAGACATTCATGGTCCCCAAAGGATGAATCCACATGACTTTGGTCATCCCCATGACTTTTCTTCTAGTGCCACCATCGGGTCAAACTCCACTAAATCCAAAGATCCCTAACTTCCGTGGTGATGAGGTGCTTTGAGAGGCTTGTCAGGACTTCATCAAGTCCTAACTATCCCCACCGTGGACCTGCTGCTGCTGTTTACATACCGCTCCGACAGATTCACAGACAATGCCATAAATCACCTCATCCACACTGCCCTGGTCCACCTGGAGGGGGGGGGTTATGTTAAAATGCTGTTTGTGGACTACAGCCCAGTGTTTAATACAATCATCCCCTCCAGACTTGTGATGAAGCTTGAAGACCTGAGAATCACCCTGTGCATCTGGATCTTCAACTTCCTAAAGGACAGACCAGAGGCAGTGCATGTGGGCGGCCACACCTCATCCCTCCTCACCATCAACACAGGAGCCCATCAAGGATGTGTCCTGAGCCCCCTGCTGTACTCCCTGTACACACCATCTTGTCGCCACGTCCGACTCCACCACAGTCGTGGTGAGCCTGATCTCTGACAACAAAGAGAAGGCCTACCTAGAGGAAGTGACTCACTTGGAGAACTGGTGCCAGGAGAACAACCTCACTGTAAATGGCAGCAAAACTAAGGAGCTGATAGTGGATTTTGGGAAGAAGCAGGAGAGGAACTACCAACCTCTCTGACTCCACGGGGCCCCGTGTCTAAGTAAAGCCACGCAGCATATTTTTTTGGCTGTACACTGTTAGCTGTTTTATATTAACAAAGTCATTGAAACAAAGGACTAGGTGTCATCTGATAAATTTATACTTTGAGGGATTATCACTAAAGCCTGCTGCTCTACTTACTACTATGTGAATCATGGAGGTCATCAGCGAATGCGGGGACCTGTCTGTCTCCAAACTCCACAGCATGGTTGACCAGTGCCTGCTTCACGGTCTTGTATCCTGACAGGATTACCACTTTCTGGGGTCCAAGATATACTGTGAACACTGATCCATATTTCTTGGAAAACTATGAAACAAAAAGCAGACAATGTTGTGATTATTATGACAATATTTAAAGTTTTACTGCCTTAGAAGTATTGAGATCATCACAACTTTACTCTAATTCCAAACACAGATGAACAAAACTGCAGTTAAGTGACCAGAATAAGTTGAATCCTACAGTACAATTATCCAGAGAATCTTGCTCTCCTAAAGGTGTGATTATATCAAATCCAATTTTTGATAAAATACCATTAAAACGTTCGGAATTGCATGCCACAAAGGTACAGTCAGATGGCTGGGAGGACTACTATTTTTGAATGGTCTTTATGCTTTTAGGTTGTAAAAAGTCATCTTTACATGTATATGGTACATGGAGAACAAAACCCTGTACAATGGTTCAACCAGACTGACAACTGAAAGGGCAGAAAAAGACAAAGCTACCTCTGAGAAACAGGAATAAGCAATAAGAATATAGGAAACTAGAATGGCATTCAGAGAGCACAGACCTCCGCCAAGCTGCCCGAGTACGATTGCCCCCGCTCTCCGTGCAGCTTGCGCCATCATCCACGTGTATTTTTGTTTATTTTGAGATTAGCTGTACGCAGTGGAGCATCGTAAAACACTTCATTGAAACCGGACAGAAACAAAGTAAAACTTACCTAAACCGTCGACGTTACTCTTTCCAACAATCACCAAGTTTGCTTTGGTCGAACTCAACTGTAATTTCACCGAGTTTAATGTGAAAAAACACCAAATCTACAGGTGTCCCACCCCATCCCTCCACCCCCGCTCTCTTTCTGTCCCTCTCTCTGTAGGCAGAAGGAAAGACACAGGGTGACGCGTCAAGAACGTGTCATCTGTTACACTGCGCATGTCTCAAAGCCTGTGGCGTTAATGCACAGGCTGAGCGGAGTTATTAAAAAAAAATCCCGAAGCCAGATCATGATCCAGATCGCCGCCAAAATCTAATGGATTGTTTATTGTGCCACACCCCACCCCTCCAAAAAAAATGTCATTCAAATCCTTCGCAGACTTTTGGAGTAATCCTCCAAATGGACAAACCAACAAACAAACCAACAAACAAACCAACAAACAAACCAACGCTGGTGAAAACATAACCTCCTCTCTAGGCCTTCAGGCTTGGCGGAGGTAATAATTAACAGTTACTGGTAAAAGAAATTGGAAGCTTAGCATCAAAATCTGTTTTAAGTCAGATTTAAATAGGAACAGGGCCCTGTTTCAGTGTCAAGTGCGCAATAATGCCGAGCTGGAATTAATAGGTGTATTGCTTTAGCAAAGCTATTGAGTAAAAAAGAAAAATAGCTTCTCAAAATATTTAGAGGGCACGTATGGTCTATGTGAGGAAATAGACTAAATGGAAGATTAAATCTTTTAATAACTATTTTAGGGCAAAAACTATTTCAAATGTAAATAATATATTTGGTGTCTGAATCATACTGTTTTTATCTATGTTTGAATAACATCAAAAACATCAAAATAACCGGTGATTCCACACTTTTGAACGGTAGTGTATATACATTGTATAACCAATTTAGTTTAACATATCATTTACTCACCTCATACAGTGTACTGTGGACTGATTTAAGATCCAGCTGCAGCAAATTGCCAAACACAGGCAGCGGCCAGGGTCCAGGAGGCCCCTTTCTTTGATGGTCAGAGTTGAAAGAAAATACATAAAAGACCAGTAGGATCCCAATAATGCCCAGTAGAGTGGTTGTACTGGGGGACTGCAGAAACAGGTCTTCCATGACGACAGGCACACGTTCAACAGTCAGAGACAATGTTTCTTTGTTTAATGTGACCTGAGACAGTAAGAAGTCCTCGATTACAGCTGCAGAGTTTTTTTTTTACTATCCCTTGGTTAATGTGCAATCGTTATATTGATCTGAACATCGAGTCCCAAGGTTCGTAAACAGAATAAGAAGTATAAAGTTTATTCAACACACTAAATGGACTATTGCCAGGTACAAGTCCAAACTATGATTAAAAAAAAAACTTTATTTTTTATAAAATGGTCACTATATCCTGACCGTAGCGCATGAGACAGGTAATCTAAAAAAAAACATGTGCCTCTGTGTCCTCCGCTGCTCCTGATGGCATCTGCAAGATTAAACAGACCAGAGAAAAACAACTAATCAGAGCTGATCTTGAGCCTACCGTCTATGAGAGCCACGAGTCAATCACTGGCAAACTCTGGTCAAACGGTCAAACTAGGCGGCGCTGATCAAATAGAAACGCTCTGTCCTTAAAATGACCTGTGATTGACCAAAGTCTCCCGTCAAGGACTAGATTTTTTTATAGCCTGAAAACAGAGCCATGAGGAGGTGCAGAAGTCTTTTCTCTCAGAACACTTGAATTACAATATGCTGAAAGGTTATTATGGAAATATTTCTCCAATGATGCCAAAAACATTCTGCCTACTGAAGCTTTAACTGAAATATGGTGCAAATTGTCGCTGGGAGGTCTTACCTCTGTGCTATTTGCAAATAAAGATTTGTTGAAACAGAGCAGTTTATACTGACTCATGAAAAAAATATACGATGAATGGGCTCCCTCCTGAGTGTGCTGGAAGTGGTTTAAAGGGGAAAACAGGGAGGTATCTGTGTAATGGTGTGTTTTGGTATTCCAGCTAACTTTAACTCCCCCTACATTGTGTGTGAAATGGTATCATCTCAAAAAGGGGATGTTCCATCTGCCAATGATGAGAGGCGGGTACGGATTTCTAGTACTCTTACAATTTTATTTAATATTGAATGATTATGCTAAGACGTCTAAAGCCTGATGATTGGACTAATGACTGTGAGCTGGCAGTTGAGAAAATCAAGAGTGCAGTCACTCAGACCACTATTCTGGCCCACCCAGACTTCGAGAAACCATTTGTCCTTTTTGTCGATGCTTCAATGGATGGGTTAGGGGCGGTCCTTAGTCAAATACCTGAATGGGAAAAGAAACCCAGACCTGTAGCCTTTGCAAATAAGACCCTGCCAAAGTCACAGTCTCGCTACCCGGCTCATAGATTAGAGTTCTTTGCTCTCAAGTGGGCTGTATGCGAATCACAGTCCTAACTGATAACAACCCTTTAACATACAGTATATCATGACCAAGCCTAAATTGAACAACGATGGGTGTCAAAGATTGCACCCTTTGACTTTGACTTGAAGTACATACCTGGAACACAAAACATACCTGCTGACCTTCTGAGTCGACGCCCGTTTGCCAAAGTGTTGGAGGCTGGTGAAGCCCTAGAGAATGGAGTACAGTGTCTAACCCCAGAGTGTAAACAAGAGGCATTTCAGTTGTCAGTCAATGTCCAGACCAATGACAGTAACCTGTCACAAAATCAAGATGGAGGCCAGATTGGAGTGTCCTGAGAGGGAGTTAAGGCACTCTTGGAATCCTGTTCGGAGCGGGAAAGTGGCCGGCCAGTACGCAATGTCGAGTTTGCCCAGTGTTCTGGCAGTCTGTTGCAAGGGGGTGTGCCTCCTCTCCCTGCCTTCTCTGCAGAAGAAATCAAAAGGAGTCAGAAGGAAGACTTTGCTATAGCTCGTGTGAGATTCTTTGTTGAGAGGAGGAGGACACCCTCGCGTAGGGAGAGAGATCATGAGACTGCCCAAGTTTTGAGGATACTGAAACATTGTGAAAAACTTGAGATGGCGAACGACATTCTCTACCGCAGATCCAAGGACAGAGCTGGCAAGAAAAGGTATCAGCTGGTGCTGCCTGCTTCACTCAAGGCTGTCGCTCTCAAAGGAACCCATGACGATGCAGGTCATCAAGGCCAAAGCAGGATGCTTCATCTGGTGCGCCAAAGCTTCTTTTGGTCAGGAATGGATGGAGAAGTTAAGAAGTATGTCTCTCACTGCAAACGTTGTGTGGTTAGCAAGACGCTTGAGCCTGAGCCTAGAGCACCATTAGAATCAATCAAGACAAGTGCACCACTTGAGCTGGTTTGCGTAGATTTTTGGTCAGTTGAAGGGAAGAATGGAGAGAATGTCGACGTACTTGTTGTAACAGACCACTTCATCAAGTTGGCCCTTGCGTTCCCTTGTCCGAACCAGACAGCCAAGGTGGTGGCGCAGAAGTTGTGGAATCAGTTCTTTTGTACCTATGGCTTTCCACTCCGTATCCACTCCGACAAGGGAGCTAATTTTGAGAGCCAATTGATTGCAGAACTGTTACAAGTGTCGGGAATCAAAAAGTCCCATACCACCCCTTATCGCCCCATGGGTAATGGGCAGACAGAAAGGTTAAACCGTACACTTGGTAACATGATCCGCTCCCTTCCAGCAAGAGCAAAAGAAAGATGTTCACAGATGATACAGACGCTTACATTCTCATACAACTGCACCACACATGAGACAACAGGATTTGCACTGTTCTGTTTAATGTTTGGAAGGGTGCCTAGGTTGCCTGTGTGTTCATGTTTGGCAGCACGCTGAGGGATGAGGATGTGGTGGCTCATGACACCTATATTGACTCTTTCCAGAGGGACTTGAGAGAAGCTGTGAAGATCGCCCAGAGCAACACGACAGTAGCACAGAGGAAGCAAGCAAGAGAGTATGATAAGAGGGTCAAGGGCATCCCTCTAGAAGTTGGTGATCATGTTCTGTTGGCGAGCAGGAAAAACAGAGGAAAGGGTAAATTGGCTGATCTGTGGGACTCAGTGGTGCATGTCATGACATGGGAAGATTCCTCTGTGCACATCTACAGAGTTGAAGATCCTACCACTAGGAGACGTAAAGTCGTTCCTCGGAACTTCGTTTTGCCAGTCAACTTCCTGCCGGTGGTGGAACCAGAGGGGGTGTCTACAATCTTCTCCAAGGTCTCAGAGGAGGTGGCTTATGAAGTGGAAACTTTGGATAATGAACCCTTAATGCTTTATCAGAGGGTTCTAGGTTATATGTATATGGGCATATTTCTACCTAGCAAAATGTTTTGCCGTCCTATTGGACGACTGTGGTCAAGGTTATCCCTATAAAGGAATGGTATATAGGGATGGTATTGTCTCAAAAAGGGGATATTCCATCTGCCAATGATGAGAGGGGGGGAAGGATTTCTAGTACTCTTGCAATTTTATTTAATATTGAATGATTATGCCAGATTAATCTTAACAATGTTGTGAGATTGTTTTCAACACAAACAAAAGGGGTAATATATAATCTATCCTTTATTTTCATGTAAGTATGTTGGTATTTTCATTGTTGAACCCCCTGTTGAACTGTGGTACATGCGCATGAGAAGGTCTCTTCCAGTCTGTGTTTGGAACTGAAAGAGACAGGTATGTTGACGGAGAATTACGTTTCTAAATGTCATTTCAATGTTAATGCACAATACCGGGACTACATTCTGAAAGAATGATAGAAGACAGTTGTAATGTATAAAGTGGAAGTCTGTACTGCAAGGTGTTTTAAAGTTATTGCAGAGTTAGCATCGCATTGTTCCCTACTGCGTTTTGAAGTGCCGCCGCTAGCTTAAGAGTTGTGCCTCGCGACCCGTGACATTATGGGAAATGTAGTTTTCTTGTGGGATTTGCATAAAACTAATGTTACGTGTGTCGTTACTTTTCTAATGTTATGTGTGTACATGCGTGGAGTCACTGTGTTTACCCTGTAATTGAATTGACATGTGAGGCAGAGCATATTTAGTTTATTTTGCATTTATTTTACATTGTTATTTTATGTTTCCCTCACAGTAGTCTGAGGAGAAGTTGTGAAATGATGCAGACCCTGTCACATGTTGTATCAATACAGGTATGATTGTCAAAAAAAAATTACCACTATATGATTATTTCAATGAATATATTCCACTTACTCTGTATACATGTTTTACTCTTCCAGTCTGTGTTTGGACCTGAAAGAGACAGTAGTCTGAGGAGAAGTTGTGAACTGATGCAGACCCTGTCATATGTGGTATCATTACAGCACTACAGTATAGTGCTGTAATGTCGTGGTGTCGTGGTCATGGTGATTGTCGTGGTGTGTCCCAAATACGCTACACCTGCAGCGGGCAAGCTTCCTGCTATGGCGGCCAAGACAGTAATACATGTACCTGTTGAGATAACAATGTTGATATCTGCATGATTTCTTTTCCCCTTTTGTCATTTCTCCCTCTTATTTTTTTTCCCCTTTGGTCTCATGGTTTTCTCGTCTTACCTTTTATGTAACACTTAAAATATATACAGTATATATACACAGTATAATGTAAAAAAAACTGGCCCATGGGTGACTGAGTGACCACAAGTGTCATGGAGGCAGTCCCTGCTCCTGCTGGAACCCCGCATAAAAACCCAAAACAGGTTCCAGCTCTCTTCCTCATTGGCGACTGACGGCACACAGCTCATGAGGTGACGGGTTGAGGGTGAAGCCCACAACTGGAGTCAGATCCAGTTCATCCTCTGTGACTCCAGGTGGAGGAGAGAAACGAAAGCGCTGGAGGAGGGAGGTGAAGAAGAGGAAGAGCTCCATTCGGGCCAGACTCTCTCCGAGACACACCCTGCGACCTGCAAGAACAACAGCGAGTTATAAATGGATCACATCTTTACATCTGTAATCTCTAAAACACAAAATCCTGGCAAAGTTGTTGTACCTGCAGAAAAGGCCATGAAGGCGTCTCTCCTGATGAATTTACCCTCCTTATCCAGGAAGTGGGAAGGGTTGAAAGTGTGTGGGCTCTCCCATTCACTCTCACCATGCAGGACAGAGGTAAGAAGAGGAAACACAGTAGTCCCCTGTAGGCAGAAGAAGAAGAGAGAGGGGTGTAATCGTTTGAAATCTTGGAACCAAAGAACTGTTTTATGTGGGCAACTGACCTCTTTGATGAAGTAGCCCTGGAAGGTGACGTCTTGGCTGGTTTTGTGAGGAATGGCCATGGGGACAATGTTGGCCAGTCTCTGTGTCTCGTGGATGACAGCATCAGTGTACGGCAGGTTTTTACGGTCATCTACTCTGATCTGACGGTTTCCAACCACCCTGCTCAGCTCCTCATAGACCTGGTCTGGACTCACATAAAATTGAGATTAATTCGGATGAATATATGAGTCCACTTTAATCCCATTTTTATGCAAACACTGTAAACTGAATTTCACTAGAGTGGAGTTTGTGGGTATGTTTTTGTACCTTGAAAATGAGGGTACTTGGCAATGAAAAGTAAACACCACCGAAGTGTAGTTCCTGTAGTATCAGTCCCAGCTGCAAACAGATTCATCACACTGTAGACCAGGTTTTCATCATGGTAGTGTGAATTCTCGATTTCAGATTCCTGGAATAACATGCAGAAAACATGGATTTATACACAATGAGTTATTGATCAGTATTATCAGCCCAGGAGTGGATTCATGGGAGTTAGATAGCTCACCTCCAGATTTAGTTTACGGGTCAGGAATGCATCAATAAAGCATCTGCACATCTCAGGGTTCAGAGTCTCCTTCAGGTCAGCTATTATACTTCTTAGTTGCTCCTTGTTGTCCTCCACATTCTTCATCAAATGCTTATAGTTTTTAAGAAAAGGGCCCAGCCAAGGAAACATGTTGTATATCTGTAATGGAACACACAAGACAATCTAATGTAGGATTTAATATAAGAATTATGACAGCCAGGAGATCTTAAGCCCCAGCTGGTTTCATTCAATCAGTTTGATTTTACATCCGGTTGTTACTCATTTAAAGGGTCTGTTTGTAACTTTGTAAGCGTATAAATGTAGCGGGTCGGCACACATGCGCGCTCGCGTATGCCGGGAGCCTCGTCTCCTCTGCCTGCTCGCCTTCACTCAGACAGAGCGCACGTTCTCGCGTACTTGCTCCACCTCTAGACGTGAACGCGCGCTCACTCCACACTGCAGAAGAGTTAGTTTAGCTCTGAGAATATCTAGTGAATGTTCAGTGGACGTTTGTGCAGAAATAAATGCTGCAGCTCCTCCAGAGAGAAACGTTACCGTCTCCCTCCTGCGCCCGCAGGGAGACACCGGGTGCCGGTGTCACGGTTCACGTTTCTCTCTGCGGAGGCTCGTCACTTCACAAGACACAGAAAACCGTGCGGCAGGCAGGCAACGGAGGAGAGGCTCCGGTTGCCGGAGGCTCCCTGCGGGTGCAGGAGGGCGAGGCAGGAAAAGCCAACACTAGGATCAGATCTAAATCATGTTCATGGAGAGACCTTGGTCTGGTCAGCTAACATTACTGCCAAGCAGCTGAAATATAGAGTGATATTGTGGTTTTAGCTGACATGTGTCGCCTCACTGTTTTGAGCGATGCTCGTTCAGGTCTATTTAGAGCGAGCAAGCGCGAGCCCGACGCTGACTTTCATTGATTTCACGGCCACAGGTGTCGCTGTTAAGAAGCAATTCTGAAAGTTACAAATAGTCCCTTTAAATCAGAGACATATTTGTAGATGCTTTATTTTATTTTAAAAGCAATTATGCAAAAAGGTACTAATTGTAAGTAGGTATAATTTAATATAGGCCTAATAAAATTGACGCAGTGTTCAGTTGGTACCCGTCCAACCGCACTCACACGGCCGTTACTGCTGATAACATCGTCCCGAGCGGCATCATCACAGAAGCGTAAGCGATTTAAGAGAATTCCAATAACTTCCTAATAACGTTTTACCAAACATTTTATGTGACTACAACAGCAATATAATTAATATAAATCCAAACAAGTTTAATATGCACAGCAATGTAAAATTTCCTTGTAATTATCGGATGTCACTCAATCTGAAATCACTCCGTGTACCAGGATGGATGCTGTTCCAGTCAGACGGATGGACTCGTGGTCTCTTTCCACCATAGCTTGGAAGACAGGGTCTTTGTATTCAAACCTCTTTCCAAACATGATAGCTGATATAATATTTGAAGCTGCATAATTAATTGTCTGGGCGTTGTCGAAGGATTTACCTGAGAGAAAAAGAGTTGGATAGTAAGTGTGACTTTATTCAAGGGACTGCTGTATGCAGTGTTTTAGAGGAGATCTTCTTACCTTCGTGTTTTTCAAATTCTTCAATCAGGTAGCGACATTCTTCGATGATACTTTCCTCACTAATCCTTTTGCCCATCCCAAAATCTCTCAATGTAGATAGAGCAAAACGCCTCATTTCTTTCCACGAGTCACCATTGGAAAATAGTATGCCTGGAAACAAAAGCGGTTGGTTTGCCAAGAAAAGGATAAAAACAGGCCAGTAAAACAAACAAACAATCATTTCTTTACCATTGTCTTTGCTGAAATCATAGAATATGGGAGTGACCTCTCGGTCTCCAAACTCCTCAGCATGGTTGACCAGAGCCTGTCTGATTGTACTGTATCCTGCCAGGACCACCACCTTCTTCGGTCCAAAGTATACCGTGAACACTGGTCCATATTTTTTGGACAGCTAAAAAGATGGATATGAATAGAAATTAATATGTAAAATATTACATAGGACTGTGTATATCCAAAAAAACATCACCAAAAGATGAGTAAAACAATGACAGTTTTTTTCTCGTAAATTTGTGACTTTAGTGAATTTCTATGACTTTATAATCTCAGAGAGTAAATTTACGACTTAAATCTCAGAGAATATTCAAGGATTTTTCTTGTAAAGTTGTGATTTTTTTCTCGGAAATTTACCACAATTATGTCAGAGAATATCCTATTTTTTTCTCGAAAATTTGCCAATTTAATCTCAGAGAATATCTGTTTTTTATATGTATGATTTTCGGGCAACCCCATGACCTGTCCCCTACTCTGTTTCCCCACATCTCTCTCCACTATCACTATTAAATAAAGGCATAAATTGCCCAAAAGATAATCTTAAAAAAAACAATGACCAATACTGAAAACATACGCAGAAACATATAACTTTCTGGTCTTCTATCAAAGAACCACATTGTTTAAGACAAACAACGCATTACTCACATCAACGAGAGAGCTGTCGAGTCTCTTGAGATCCACCTGAAGCAGGTTACCAAGCAGGGGAAGAGGTTTAGGTCCTGGAGGCTCCCTCTTCTTGTCTTGGGAGCTGACCCTGAAGTAAAACAGGTGGAGGACCAGCAGACCCACAATGGCCATCAACAGAGAGACTGAAGTGGAGGATTGAAAAAGATCTTCCAACATGATCGTACTGTCACCAGGACCTGGTTCCTTTACGGACACCTCTTCACTGAACAGCCGTTCTCAAAGTTAAATGCCTGGTTGCTGCAATCAGGACTTCTAGTTCTGCCTGTTTGTAATTTCTGCAGAGAAGCATATAACCAACTCTCTGGGTGGGACTGTAAAACCTCCCACCTCCTTTTATATAGGTTGCACCAATCACACCACTCACATTGCGAGCAGGCCAGCCAAACATATGTAAAAGCTTTGAATCTTAATCCTGTTTTACTGCTTTGCTCTCAGGAGACAAACATACAGCTGCACATTCATGAATACATAAAAGGAAGACAACGTTAAGTTCTGGTACCACCAAATGGGCATTTTGTGCAGTCTAACTTATTTTTTCTTGCAGTCTTAAGATTTGTCACAAACCAGTTTCCACACTGAACTCAATCTCACAAGTTTCAAGTTCCAAATCCACCTTTTGGGTGGAGAGCCGTCTTCAGATTTCACCTCCTTCTCAACAGCACAACAAAAACAGGAATTAAATCTCTATTAGAGAAACTGGCTAAGCAGCTTCTGTCCATCAGCCCAAACTATTTAAATTGCATGTTATAGCCCCACAGTCACCGGCAAGTACTGACACATATTTTAGCCACCTAATAGAAAGGCTCCCCTAGAAAAAACAAATCAATAGAGCTCAAACAGAGTGTTTCAGGCAGAGGGTGAAAAGAGATGTTGCAGCATAGATGGTATGAAAAATATTTTAATTTTAACAATATATATATTTGTTATTGGTTAAGCATTATTCAGAAGTAATCAAGAACTAAGTAAAGGACCATTACAAGGATTCAAAGATACCCATGAACAATTAATTACATATTAGTTCATTCAACATAATATCTAACAGTCATTTATCAATTAAGTAATCATTAGCTACTGTATGACATTTGATTAGGAGTTACTCAAGAACTGCCCGTTAACTAATGGTTCACTAACAGTTAGTTCCTCATTCATTCCTCATTCGTTCCTCATTACGTTCCTTATTTGTTCCCTCGTAACTGTTTAAAATTTTGCTGCTAGGTCACTATTGATTATTTTCACAAATGGATGTACTTTGCTCGCTGCTCAGTATGTTATTCTCCGTGTGTGAGGGTGACAAGTAAAACAATATTCATGCCATTGGCACATGCGATTATAGTACAAGGCCATGCTCCAGCTCTCTTCCTCATTGGCGACTGACGGCACACAGCTCATGAGGTGACGGGTTGAGGGTGAAGCCCACAGCTGGAGTCAGATCCAGTTCATCCTCTGTGACTCCAGGTGGAGGAGAGAAACGAAAGCGCTGGAGGAGGGAGGTGAAGAAGAGGAAGAGCTCCATCTTAGCCAGACCTTCCCCCAGACACACCCTGCGACCTGCAAGAAAGAAGAGATTTTCAAAGAGTTAAACTGCCGTGTAAAATGTATCTGTAATCCCGAAACAACAAAAACTCAACACTGTTTTTATACCTGCAGAAAAGGGCATGAAGGCGTCTCTCTTGAAAAAATGACCGTCCTTGTCCAGGAAGTGGGAAGGGTTGAAAGTGTGTGGACTCTCCCATTCGCTCTCGTCATGCAGGACAGACGTAAGAAGAGGAAACACAGTCGTCCCCTGTAGGCAGAAGAAGAGGTGAAGTCTCAGAATGAAAGCACATTTTCACCCCCGCAAAAAATAACAGATGTGAGCAGCTGACCTGTTTGATGAAATATCCCTGGAAGGTGACGTCTCGGCTGGTTTTGTGAGGAATGGCCATGGGGACAATGTTGGCCAGTCTCTGTGTCTCGTGGATGACAGCATCAGTGTACGGCAGGTTTTTACGGTCATCAACCCGGACCTGACGGCTTCCTACCACCCTGCTCAGCTCCTCCTGGACCTGGTCTGGACTCACACACATTCAGAAATTAATATTCTTAGTCTGCATTCATTTTAACAAGACTAGTCTACAGCCATGCTAGAGGCTCTGTGAAGCGGTGGTGTTTAGATGGTTACCAACAAGCTCCTTTCCCAATGACCTATCCTAACCATCAATGCCTCACCTTAACCATCCGAGGTCAATGCCTCAACTTAAACGTCAATGCCTCACCTTAACCATCAATGCCTCACCTCAACCATCAATGCTTCACCTTAACCATCAATGCCTCACCTTAACCATCTCACGAGAGTTTCGCAATTTGTGGGCTACCTTCTAGAGACAACCCTGTGAAGCTGTACTTTGAGCTAAGCAGGTGTAATGTTTACTTCCATCTTAGTTTAACATGCCAACAGTTGTCAATCAGCACATAATAGTAGCAACTAAAAAAGAAGGTAAAAGTTAAAAGAAAGGGCATCCACATGTGAAAACATCAATGCACACCTACGAGCCTCGTCTCTCTCTTTACCTTGTATATGCGGATATTTAGCCATAAGCAGCAAACCCCATCTCAGTGTCGTTGCTGTGGTATCAGTACCAGCAGAAAACAGGTTGGTCACTGTAGTTATCAAGTTCTTCTCATTGTAATGAGTGTCCGTCACACAAGAGTCCTGAGAGAAAGAACGTACACATGTCATAAAATAGACTGTACATTTTTGTTCAATTAAAACTGAAAAAACTTTTGTCTCACCTCTTCTTTCTGCTTCCGAATCAGAAAACAATCCACGAGCCCCCTGCAGATCTGAGTGTTCAGTGTCTCTTCCAGATGGTTGATTAAATCTTTGATATCACTGACATTCATCGCAAAGTTTTTTAAAATCAGCTGCCGGCTTTTTATCCAACTGACCAGCCTGGGGAACATGTTGTAAAGCTGTGACGTAACAGTGAAAACAACAAAGATTTAAGTACACCAAACGACAACCAAAGTAGTCAGATTTCATAGATTTATACAAATGTTCATAGTTTAACACAGCAAGATTCATTATGCACCCCATTACGTAGAGTATATGTATTCACATACTGTATATATTCAGCATTCAGACACACTTTTGATCAGTTATTTGCCACATTTAAATAATCACCCTGCAGTTTCCATCCATTTTCAGTCCGACAAAACATTCTTGTATTGTATTGTCATTTAAAATTCGCCCCAAAGTAACCATGATACTACAAAATTGGTCCCACAGTTTCCTAAATCATGCATTTGCCTGTTACCATTGCTTGTGCAACTGCAGCAATTTAAAAAGCAAATGATGAAGCCCACCTGGATTGGTGCAGAGCCGGCCATGCGTATGTTCTCGTTGGCTCTTCTCACCATGTTTGTGAATCGGGGGTCATCGTATTCAAACCTGCTGCCGTACACGATGGAGCAGATGATATTGGATGTTGCCCAGTTTACCTGGCACCCTGTATCAAATGGTTTCCCTGTAAAATAGCAAATAATGAAATTATTAAGACTTCAGTACAAAATGAGAAGTGCAGTCTTGTAGTGTTAAAGCAAACATCACCATGACTGACTACAAAAACTCTGCAAAATATGGGTGATGATTTGAACACAGCTTATCATTTTCTGAGGACAATGATGCACTTGATATAGATAAACCTTGTAGAGGGAATGTCACTCAGCATTACGATGACACCTTCTTGACGTCACCTGTAATATTTGACCTCGGCATGTATTATCACTTACATATTTTAACTCCATACCTTCATGCTTATCAAACAATCGGATCAAATGGTGGCATTCCTCCAAGATTTTATCCTCAGCTACTCTTTTGCCCATCCCGAAGTCTCTCAGGGTGGTGAGGGCAAAACGTCTCATCTCTTTCCATGTTTCTCCATTTGCAAACAGAATTCCTTATTAAAAATCAGAAATACTTTATTGATCTACGGAGGGAAATTGTGGCATTACAGTTGCTCTTGTATAAACGTAAAGAAATGTAAGAAAATATAAGTAATTTATGTACATGATGCTACAATACAAACACAATATATGCAAATAAATATAAGTGAGTATTAAAATTAAGAATAAGAAAATGAGAATATAAGAAATATGAACAAATATTTGCATTAAAATGTGCAATATATAACAAATAAGTGAATACAAAATGTGGAGAAGTGGGATCTATTAAGTGTGTTAAATATAAAAGCCAGAATGGTATAAATAAGAAATGAATAAGAATATTTTTTGTTTAAATATAATTGTATTATTAATATATAACATGACATAAAAGTTGGATTTAATCTGTACTAGTATAGTGTGTGACTATATGATTAGATACAATACTTATCAGTGATTGACCTAAATAAAACAAAGAAGAAATTAAGACATTGAACATTGAAGCAGTGTATTATCAAACAGATGACAATGTTATTTATGGTTTTGCTTTTGCTATATCTTATATTTGGTTTTGTGCAAAAAGGTAAACACACTGTATATTATTAAAGATTATGTAAAGGTAGGTCATACCGTGACCTTGATTCACATCATAAAATATAGGGGGGATGTCTCTGTCCCCAAACTCTTCAGCGTTGCTGACCAGAGCCTCTTTGACTGCCTTGTATCCAGCCAGGACCACCACTTTATTGGTTCCAAAGTACACCGTAAACACAGACCCATGTCTCTTTGAAAGCTGCAAAAATCAAAAATGTTGAGTCAGAGAAAGCTTAAGGACATTTTTTATTGCAAAGGACCTTCGTACAAATGTTACAAAATGCATTTGTTTTGGAATAAAAGTGCTCGACTCACCTCACAGAGGGTTTTGTAGGGTCTCTTGAGATCAAGCTGCAGCAGGTTGCCAAGCAGAGGAAGAGGCCTCGGCCCTGGAGGCTCCTTCCCAGAATCCTGGAGGGCGAAACTACTGGAAACAAGATAAAGGACGAGTAGCAGAGCAACAACCCCCAACAAAGTGGTGGGATTAGAGAAAACAAAATCCTCCAAAAGAGACATTTGTCCTGCTGTTGTAGACGGTACTCCTCCGACTTGCAGTTAAAAGACAGCTGAGCTTTGTTAGAGCGTAACGAGCTCCCCCACCCCCCCACCCGGAATTCCCTTTAGATTGAGGGATCAGGCTACTAACCATCTACCAGCCCAGTGGGGGCCCTGTTGACTCAAGGGTGAGCGAGGCGTCTCAAAGGAGAAAGCAGGAGGGCTTGTTGGGCAAGAGTCTACTCCTACATTTTCACAGGCACACCTTGTTTATGGAACAACAGGACGGATACGTCATTAGCGTCTCTGGTTTCAGGAACATTTAATTGTAGGGTAAAAATGCAGGTGAGCTCTATTGTAGGTTAGAAATTCCTGGCAGAGGTCAAGGTTTAGAGTTCTCCTCACTGTCTTTTAGGCGTCTTCAGGGTCCTAAATGTCTGGAGCAGTAGTTTCCAACCTTTTTGGCTTGTTAAAGGGATAGTTTGTGTGTTTTGAAGTGGGGTTGTATGAGGTACATATCCACAGTAGGTGTGACAGTCAGCACGCCCACGGCATCAAGAAACAGACAGGAGCACCGGCATTGGAGCAAAGCAAAACCTTACCTACCAAAACCTTCACCTCTCGATAAATACGAACAGTAGTCAACAGAGAGAGAGAAATATTTTTTTTTTATCCCGTTTGAAATGCACCACAAATCACACACGATGTTTGTCAGTTTAAAACAGAATTTTTCGAATCAAGAAAGTTGCAGTTTGTCGTAGTTTCATTTAGTTTTGAGTGAAACCGCTCAGTGAACTACATCTCTTGTCTCGCACAACATACGTCACATCATTGACTACCATTCATATTTTTTCCCAAATAAGGTTCCATGGGGTCCACGGGAAGGGGCGGGACTTCGTCTCTCTACTGTGATGCTTTCAAAGGGTGATATATAATATAAATATACATTTTTTCCACTTAGCCGTTGCAATATCAAGACATGCAAGTAGATTCAAGAAAGGTGTGATGTGGCACTTGTTGGAAAAATGAGACCAGGCACTGGTGTTTGCTACCATTTGCATAGAGCATTATTTAATTTAAAAAGAATAGCGATACATATACAGTTGACAAGGTCAGTTTCTTGGTACAGTACAGTATACACTTACAATGATGTAAATTCCCTTTTTTTTTTAAATATCATATTTCAGCATAACTCAATCCTTCAAATATCAGCTGCACGAACCTTTCCATTGCTCCTCAAACTACGTATCTAACATCGCATTTGATTCAAGTCGTACATGTAAATGAGACAAATACATTGTGCAAATACACAAACAAATGTAACAAAAGTCAAAATTAAATGTCTTTCTGGAATGTCAGTCTCTTACTTTTCTTCTCGCACATCTGGTGACGTGGAGACAGCCTTGGAAATCATATGAAGCTGTTAGTAAAGTCGATTACTGTGAGTGCTTGTTGCTTTCGCGTAAGACAGTAAAATACATTCATCTCACTTCTGTGAGTGATTTTTTTTCCAGAGTAGGAATGTCATTTGTACACTCAAGTTAACATGATTCATCCCAGATTATAAAGATTGATCTTTAACGTGGATGAAAAGCAGGAAACTGAGAATTTCCCGTCGATGTGTGGGAATTTGTTTTTGAAACTTATTCCCAATATTCCTACAGACATCTTTTTGAAAGTACAAACAAGGCTTTGAGACAGTGATATAAATCGGGCACGCTCTGAAATGAGGTTCATGGTAGCACATCCAAATGACAGAGGAACAAACATTGCGCTGTTCATTCTTCCTCAGAACAAGGCATCTATTTGTACGCAGAGGAAGTTTTTAACCATCTATACACCATTGTTGGGCCTTTTTATTGCATTTCCTGGCGTTCCCTGAAGGAGCAGCTCTACACTAAAGATGACACAGCAGTAAAGTTCGTCCACTGCGCAAAAAACAATCTCTTGATTTTAATATTTAACTTGACTATTAGCACTGTTTCAGTGTGGTCTGGAGGAAATCAGGAATTATATGTTGCCTCTGTACCTCTCTCACACACACACACACACATACAGACACACACAGGTGTACCGTGTGAAATGCATAGCAAGAAAAACAAAGTACAAAAAGGTCAAGGCCCAAATCAATCAACTTGATTTGAAGTCCTCCTGTTTTTGCTGCAACATTTGAAAATAATCTCCTGCGTCACGCAATGATTTCTCTCTAAAAAAGCTTCCATGTAAACTGTGATGGCTGGATATCCACATGGTAACACACACACACTGTTGCCGTAACTTGTTTGGCAGGAAAACCGAAAACATTGGTTCACAAGACCTTGGACAATGGAGGCGTGTTATTAAATGTACTCAGCCTGAACTAAATGTTCTCTTCGGATTAATCCTCAATAAGGATCGCTAGCAGCTCTCCGTTCTTCCAGTATATCATGCACTCTGCAAATCGTATCGTATACATGCATTCATTAATGTGCCGTTAAAATGAGTAAATGTTCTGCTCTGGCTCCCGAATGAGTAAGTGGTTTTAGTACCATGAACACGTCACATTATTTACATCTGGCAACGACATTAAGAGGCTTTTAAGGATAACCAGGCATTATTCCATACAGGGCGATATAAAGAAACAAGAACCCTCATTAGTTAGATAAGGCGCAAAGGTGTGCAACGATTTCATACACGTATCAAATGGAGTGGTTCATTCTCTTGTGATGATCACAGAAGAAAAGCACAAATCCTCTCAGGAACATAATCAATAAAAATCATAAATAACAAAAAAAAAAAAAGACACACACAGAGAAGTGCACATGAATAAACCCAGTCACACAGACAGTTCAGAGTAGTGGTAGTATCTAATGAGTGGTGTCATTGTCTTTGACCTCACTAGTGCAGTACTCAAGAGTTCATTACTTGGTATAATCATCGTACCCCACACGTCATAATCCCAACACTTCCTCATCTCACACAACAACAGCAAAAGCAACGGCATGAGTGACCCAACAAAGACACACCGACGTGATACAGTAGTAGAAAGGCTGAAGTTGATGCGACTGGCCCGGTGTGTGTATGTGTGTGTGCGTGTGTGTGTGCGTGTTGGTAGTCATGGTAAAAACGGAGCTGGAGATAAAACCTGCTCCAGCCTGCGTACACACCTGCGGTGTAACCGAGGCAAGTCCGTGTACACAGGTCCTTCACACACACACACACACACACATGCGTTCCACTGTAGAGAATGGACAATGGATGGACGGATTCCTCGCTCCACTTACTTCCTCCCGCTCTCTGTGCAGTGCTGGAACTGGGCAAAGCTGAGGAACACCTGCTCCAGTGATATCTGGCTCACGCAGTAGTCTTCGATCTGGTATTTCTCTTTGGCTGCCTCCAAAGTGCCGAACACCTGGGCGGGAGTGGAGAATGGGGAGGGAGGAAAACATTGGAAAGGTGTGATATGAATACATCTCTGGTGTTATCCAAGGCTGTGTGCCAAGATCACAATTTAAAGCTGCAGTCTGCTTCTTTTGAACGTTGAAAATACAAATAAATACACCTTATTTCTCTCCCTGTGTACACACAGCGACTTACATATTGATAT
Source organism: Sebastiscus albofasciatus (assembly GCA_916701655.1). Classification (NCBI taxonomy): domain Eukaryota; kingdom Metazoa; phylum Chordata; class Actinopteri; order Perciformes; family Sebastidae; genus Sebastiscus; species Sebastiscus albofasciatus. Next base: position 82,707 of record CAKAOI010028977.1, on the reverse strand, counting down.
TTTCTATTTCTTTTTTCAAAGCTAGCTTATCAGTGTTGTTTGGAATATATACCATGACTATGGCTGTCAACGCGATAACGCGTTAAAGCAAATTAATTTTAACGCCACTAATTTCTTTAGCGCATTAATGCAATCATGGCCATTTTCAAAGGGGTCCCTTGACCTCTGACCTCAAGATATGTGAATGTAAATGGGTTCTCTGGGTACCCACGAGTCTCCCCTTTACAGACATGCCCACTTTATGATACTCATATGCAGTTTGGGGCAAGTCATAGTCAAGTCAGCACACTGACATACTGACAGCTGTTGTTGCCTGTTGGGCTGCAGTTTGCCATGTTATGATTTGAGCATATGTTTTATACTAAATGCAGTACCTGTGAGGGTTTCTGGACAATATTTGTCATTGTTTTGTGTTGTTAATTGATTTCCAATAATAAATATATACTTGCATTTGCATAAAGAAAGCATATTTGCCCACTCCTATGTTGATAGGAGTATAAAATACTTGAGAAATCTCCCTTTGAGGTACATTTTGAATGATAAAAACTGCGATTAATCGCAATTAAATACTTAAATCGATTGTCGACAGCCCTATTTAGAAAGTGTGTGCACGAAGATGATCCACTGCAGTACCGGAGGAAACTCTGACAGTGTCGGAGATGTTGGGTTTATTTAGTTTTTGAGACATCCTTTATTGATTTGTTTGGGAAGCGGATTTACTTGTGGGGGAAAAAAATTAAACTGAACAGAACAAACAGAATTTTTATCTTTTGTTGTTTATTGCTGAATCCCTGAAAGGTGGTGTTTTTTTTGTTGAACTCTGGACTCTTTATTTTTGATGAATTTTATTGGGACTTGCATTTGATTTTCTTACACTTAATTCCCCAGATCCACTTTGTTTGAATCAATCTGACAGCATCTAATCAAGTTGCAGGAAAATATCGCGAAGAATTACGATACTGACCGCCAACTGCTCTGTTGTTAAAATGGCATTACATTTGGTTAAGAGCACATTATGAGTTTTTTAGGACTCAAAATTCAAAGTTTAGGACTTGACTGCAAAGACTTGAGACTTACTGGTGTCTTGCAAAACAATGACTTGTTCCCACCTCTGCTCTACACTACCATACCGTTACTGTGAACGTGTCCTATTTCTGCCATCCTCACAACTTCTGTGTTGAAGCTATATAATTGCAGCTCAGGTATTTATATTGTATTACTGTGTACCGTTCTGTGCACTAGAGGGAGCCCTAGCACAGCGCACGTGCAGAGAGAGTACTGTATTTCTGTATAAATCAGTTACCTGGGCCCAGGTTAGTGTTTTGTCAGTCAGATGATAGTGCACCATTCCCTGGTGCTCGTCCTTTAGTTGACTTCCTGTGGTGGGAGGAAATTCACGGTGTTAGATTTGTTTTGTTTAATTCAACAGAAAAAAACACACTCACGTGTTTAATGTAAAGTAAACAAGAAAGAAGAGAAGACAAGGTGCTCTGCCCATTGAAATGTAGAATGATAACTGTAAATGCATTTTGTTCTGTTGTTAAAACATAATACAGTTATGATCTTTACATCTTTGTAGTTTTAGTAAATGTGAAACTGTACGCCTCTGACCTGGGAAGGTACTTTCGATGAAGTCTTTAAAAAGCTGCAGGTCACTGTCCTCCAGCTCGGCCTCTATGTGGACTTTCGCCAGCAGCGTGTAGCCGCTGCCGAACTTGCTCTTCAGATGTTGGGGACTCCCGAGGCACTTGAACTGACCGTTGACCATCACTGCCAGCCGGGTACACAGGGCCTCACACTCCTCCATACTGGTGAGGGAACATATCAGGGTAAGAATACCTATTGCGTATAGTATGCGATTTCGGACGCAGCCTATGTCTTTTTTCGGAATAAGGGCAAAAACTGGAATATTTTGTAATAAGTAAACATCGTCACTAATGCATTAATGTGTAAAGAGCATTTTACAGATGTAGGTGGAAGTAGTGAGAATTTTAAGTACTTTCTATACTGCTGGAGTGTTTTTACATCGGGGTATTAGTACTGTATTTAAGTAAAGGATCTGACGGCTTCTTCCACTACAGAATATTTCCTTCTGAAATGTAGTAAAGTAGTTCCTTTAAAGGAAATTCATCTTTTAAATGTAGCTTTTAATTTGGAGTAATCTTATAGCTTTAGTTTTTTTAAGTTTTAATCATTGATTTTTATATTAATTCTATCCATGGTATTTATTTTATTTTATTTATTTTCAACATTTTATTGTTGTAATTTTCAGTCTTGCAAAATTGTATCTATAGTTGTGTATTTTTGTTTTTATTTTTTGTCTGTGTTGTTTTAATCTTGTTACGCGAAGCACTTTGGGCTGCATGTTTGTATGAAAAGTGCTATATAAATAAACAAAAAATGAATATACTCAAGTAAAGGACCAATAAAAAAATTATACTGAAGTGCAGTACTTGGGTAAATGTACCACTGCTGATAACCAACATTAACTATAAAGCTCACCTATGAGAAGTGATAATTATGGCCTTTCCAGACTCCCGTGTGCGCGTGACAGCGTCCCACAGCAGCCTCCTGGCCACGGGGTCCATCCCGGTCGAAGGCTCATCCAGGAAGATGACCGGAGGCCCGCCGATCAGAGCCATGCCTGCACTCAGCTTCCGCTTGTTACCGCCACTGCGTATGATGATGGTGATATATTATTGCTCATCAAAACGGAGCATTATTCAGGCTAGTATGTGAACCTAACGGTCTGCTCACCTGTAGCTGCGGACCAGTTTATCAGCATGAGGCTCCAGCAGCAGCGACCTCAGGACATTCTCCACGCAGCCAGACACATACCTCTCTGGTATTCCTCTGAGTCTGGCGTACATACTCAGAGTCTCTCTTCCTGTCATGTGGTCCAACACGGCGTCAAACTGCGGGCAGTAGCCAATGCGCTGCTGCACCTGCAATCCAGAGATAAATGTTCTTGTCGTTTTCAAAGCATCGATTCATCTTTGAATTATTAGAAATCACCTCTCCTTCCTCTGTCTCTTACCTTTTTAACGTCCCTCAAGATGCTGTACCCGTCAATGTAGGCGTCCCCAGAGGTAACTGTCTCATCACATGTCAGCATCTTAAAGGTCGTGGTTTTGCCTGCTCCGTTGAAGCCCAGGAGGCCGAAACACTCCCCTTTCCCTACAGCTAAAGACAGCCTGTCCACAGCCAGAAGACTCTCCCCGCTGCTGTACACCTGCGGAGGAGAGATAACAGTAAGTCTGTGCCACCTTGTCATATCTCACAAAGACACACACACACACACCTCTGGAGTCACACAACACTGAGGCAGACTGTCTCGTTCAGACTAGGAAAAGACTCCTGTGCTACTCACCTTGCTGAGCTCCTGCAGTATGAGTGGGCTGCCAACCATAGACTCGACTATCGGCTGGCACTCCAGGACCCTCTTCCTCTCTTCAGCCACATCCCGGTCCTCTGGAAGCAGCGCTGCATCCTCTATTAGAGGTAACTAACACACACATACGTATGATAGAAAATATCAACCACAAAACGTAAGACACTGTGCCCACATGTCACTATAAAAGGGACTTCAGGTGATGTCATTTGTATGCTGGTCTTTTAATACTTAACAAAGGACTATAATGCACATAAATATGTAGTAGTTTACTATAGGGGTGGGCGATATATCGATGTATATACTCAATGTATTGCGGCCTGTTCTTCGTGGGGTGTAGTGGCAATATCGCTAACATCGAGTACAAATATTAGGTTGATTGTTACGCTATTTTTTTAAGCCCAAAGCAGAGAAAGAGTCTGGAGAGAGCAGAAGTGAGCTGATAAAGCGAGTTTATACGTGTTGAGGTCAGAAACGGTGATGGAAGTTGCCAGCCTCCACTTCGAAAAAGACGGTCAAACTAGCCCCCACATTGTTTTGTGGTACTTATCCAGTATATATACTAGGCATTACGGAAAGAGCCTGTAAGAACGGACTTCAAAGTAAAAGCGACTTCCTGTGAATGTGATCTGCAATTTCACATTCATTCAATAAGTCAGCCAGTCAGTCAATAATAAATAAATAAAACTAAATAAATGACAAAAATGAATAAATATTAAATAATAAATAAATGAGTGCTAATTAAAAATACCACCACCTGCAAACTTTATTTCAGAGAAAAATTAAATTTCAATTGTGTGAATAATTAGTCAAACTAATTAGATGACGAGGCATTTGACTACGTTAAGAGAGTCATAGTTACTCCCGCCGTTTACCCGCGCTTCATTGAATTTCTTCACTTTGACATTCAGAGCACTGAGCAGAAATAAGATTACATTTCCAAAGACCAATCTGACTTCAAAATGACCGTACACCACCTCAGATTAGTTTGCTAGAATGATCACGCTGGTATGATCATACGTCTCAAAGGGTTGAATCCGTTATTTTAATGTTAGTTTAGAGAAATGTGAAAATATTGAGATATATATCGTAAATTGCAGCATAGCCTAAAAATATCAGGATATTATTTATAAGCCATATCGCCCAGCCCTAGTTTACTACTGTAATAGTATGTCAATAGGTGTAGACAGAAATAAAATATATATCTCATACTTCATGGACAAGATTAGGCCAGCTTAGTTAAACCACGTAGCAGATGGAGTCTGTGGAAACTGTAATCTTCGACCTATAACTCTGTTCATAAATGGCATTTAGTTAATGAAAAATGCCATCTGATAAAGCCAAAGACAACATGTTCAAATTGCTTGTTTTGTCACATAAGTCACAGAAAATCAGGAAATTCTCCCAACTGAGAAGTGGAAACAAGGACATGTTTGTCCTTTTTGCTTGAAAACGCCGATAAATTAATTATTTGATTAGCAAAATAACTGCAAATTAATTTTCTGTTGATTAAGTAATCAAATAATTAGTCATTTCAGCTTTAAATGGTTTCCAAATGCACTGTTTCACTAAAGTGTTTTCTTAAATCAGTTGGAGGCGTTTCAGAGGTGGTTATAGATCGTAGAAGTGTGAAGTAACACCTCGTTGACTCTTCGTTGACTCTGAGACTCGTTAAAGGTTTCATTATGTAAGGAGCGGTGGGAAGGAGTTCATAACGATGAACACATTTATCAAAATTATATTCATTTAATTCAAGACTGTTACCCTTGATATAATAAATCAGTTGGCAGGGACATCTGCACTTAGAGGGCAGATAATTTGGCTTCTTTGAAGTTATGTTATTAGTCTCATGCTCGAGTGCTCATTGCTGCAAAGTGCCTCTTTAATGAGGGACAAATGTTGCCAACTTCCATTCAACCTAATATGAACCAAATTAGCAGTGATTTTGTTTAAAGTTAAAGTGTTTACAGCATGTTGTCTGTTCTCTGTACAATCAAATCTGCATGATCAGAGACCATTCACAAAACTCTCATTGTCTTTAGAGACGTCTCTTTTTTCAGACTTCAGTTTAAATATATTTAACCACACTTTGAAACTAGTTGCCCAGAGAGACCTCGTGTGCAGTGCACGCTATGCCTGCTGGGAAATTCCTGATGAAATTGGAAAGTTTCCATTCTCCCCCCCACATAAATACAGAAAAAGACAAACATTCGTCTTGTTCGCCGCTCCCACAATTCATCTACCTGTTTACGTCTTCTGCCCAGGGAGGCGAGGAGTCGCCGGAGAGTGTGGACACACTGCAGCTCGATGACAAACAGCAGAATAATGAAGACGATGCCCTGCAAGGAGAAGGCCACGAGGAAGCGTCCCACGCCAGGCTCCGACATCGAGAAGTAGTTTGTCTGGTATGTGACGTCTAGGGACCAGAAAAGAGTTATGTCAAGTAAATTAAGAGCTTAAATATGCAGAGTTTACACAATAAATCTGATCATTATATTAATGTTTATTTTGGTGATTAATTGCAGGGGAAATTAGATTTTAAATCTACGGTTGGTAATCTTCTTGAAAAAAAACATTTTGTGTTATACAAGTTGAAATTCTTTTTACATCCAAACACCCATAAATCAAATATATCATAATAATATTTTTGGGGAAGTGGCTTTGGAGGGAGGCCCTGAAGGGGCAGGCTGTCAGTGTTGCTGACTTTTTCTCTAAATATAGGGACTTTTGGAGCGAGTGCTGCTACATTGGAAAAGAGTTGGCAACACTGGCCTGAGTTTTTGAGTTGGATCATTTTAAAATCCAGCGTACTCTTACTAGTTTCTCAACATTACCGACCCTAGCTTTAAAGGGACTGTTTGTAACTTTTTAAGCGTATAAATGTACCGGGTCGGGACACATGCGCGCTCGTGTGTGGCCGCTGTCTCTGCTCTCTGCTTGCTTGCTTTCACTCAGACAGCGCACGCGTTCTCGCTGTCTCGCTCCACCTCTAGACGTGAACGCGCGCTCACTCCACACTGCAGAAGAGTTAGTAGCTCTGAGAATATCTAGTGAATGTTTAGTGGACGTCTGTGCAGAAATAAATGCTGCAGCTCCTCCAGACCAACAGAGGTTTCCCGTGTCTTGTGAAGTGACAGAGCTCCGCAGCGAGAAACGTTATCGTGTCCGACCGGGTGCCGGTGCCTCCCTGCTCTCTCCGGCTGCGGTCGGGAGACGATAACGTTACTCGCTGCGGAGCCCTGCTGCTTCAGAGCCCCGGCACCGACACTGAAGCAGGAAAAGCCAACACTAGGATCAGCAGTGATTCATAGAGAGACCTTCGTCTGCTAACATTACTGCCAAGCAGCTGAAATATAGAGTGATATTGTGGTTTTAGCTGACGTGTGTCGCCTCACTGTTGCGCGATGCTCGTTCAGGTATATTTAGAGTGAGCAAGCGCGAGCCCGATACTGACTTTCGTTGACTTAACGGCCACAGGTGTCGCTGTTAACAAGCATTTCTGAAAGTTACAAATAGTCCCTTTAAAAAAGAATCGATAATACAAAAAGCTGGGTGAAAACTGGATTATAAAAATACAATTTACACCTTAAACAATCTGTAATTAAATGGACTTTGGTGCATTATGCATCTCATTTGTTTTCCCCATTTTCCTCTTTATATATTTGTTAAGCTGTCCTTGTCACAAGACGACCTTGTTTACAGTAATCTGCTCTAAACTTGTAGCAAAAAACACATTTTTTGAATGCGTGTAGACATAAAATCAAAGCGAAAATAAAGTTTTAAATCGATCTGCTCCATTTCTGCTTGAACTGGATGTTCTTTGGTGAAAGCAATTATCCTTATTTATAGACTACATCATAACTCATATAATCATTGTCACTATAAAAATGAACCACCACCGTCATCCCAATATAAGTGTGTAATACTGCCACCCACGTTATGACTCATCACTATAATCATATCTTCTATATCATAAAGCCATCACATATTAAATGGTGAATTCAGGTAGTCGAGTTTTAAAACTAAAAGCATACACTGTACCACCTCTATGGAAAAAGCAGTGACCTCTTCATTCTCCGAGGCAGCAGTTATTACTTACTTAAGTACTTGCACACTTGCTCGCTGATTGGACTGGAGGTGCAAAACGAGATGAATTCGTAGTTCTGGTAGAACTGGCTGAAGGACATGCCCAGGCAGTAGTTTGGGAAGATCAGGAACACCTTATCCAGTAAGCGCGACAGGTGCTGCAGGTTCAACTCTGGAGAAGGAATTCATAAAGAGGTCAACAACAGGAATCATATAGAATAATTTTTTCTTCTTTGTATACATTTCCTCCCCCTTTTGCTCCTGATTGTGTTGTCAATATTCATAGTCATTGGCGGTTATCACTGCTAACTCCCACGTTGACCACTTGTCTCCTCACTATCATTTCAAAAGCTCACTCCTCTCCACACAGGCATCTCAATCAACCAGTAAGAGTTGCAAGAACATGATCCTGCATTAGCTTCACACCACAAATACTGCATATCGTATTCAATGAGGGACACAGGTGGGCAAGTGCTTTTCCCCTTTGTGTCATCCACACTGCAGTCAAGATGTATTCAGCCAAACACTTTTCAAATCCTTAAAACTAGCACATGACAAAATGCCCCGAGCATAAGACAATGTGTTTTATTGACTTTAAAAGTCTACAATTGCTGGAAGCCGTACATGCCAAATGTGAGACGTCAAAAATAGGGAGGATTTTGAAACCAAAGTGAGGAGTCTGGGGGTTCTCCCCCAGAAAAATCTGAGTTTCAGAGACTTTGTTTCCTGCATTCTGGTGACTTTTAACAAATGAAAATAGCAAAATAATAAGTATACCGCAACAACATTTTTAAGTTAAATAGGCCTACTTTTAATTTGACCTTTAATTCTCATGAAAGAATACAGAATAATGTGCTATCTGGCATGAACTTGCATGAATCTCTGGCATAAATTGGCAGTTTTCATTCATTCATGCATTTTTTGCCCCTGCTTGAGTATTTATTTCTCTTAATGCTCTCCATTTCTCTCTCCCTCTCTCACTCACTGAAGGTCCTTTCAGACGCAATGTGACAACGGCACCACTGCGCTCTGAAACCCATCATTTCCAACAGCTTGCACTGCACCACGCCAGCTTTTCGCTGCGTCGAGCAAAGCCCAAAGGTGCTGTGCGCTGAACCCTACGGCGAGGGCAGCTCCAACCGAGTTGGTGTAGGTGGAAACAGTAGCGCTTATACATGTTGTACAGTGCCAGAAATAGGTTGAGATAACAAAAAGGGAAAAAAAGGTGTGAAAATTTGTCATAAATTGGGGGAAATGCGGGAGAATTGTTACCCCGTGAGGAAACTGAGAGAGGGCACTGAAAAACTTGAATCTCCTGGGAAAATCTCACCTGGTATGGTCATGATGGTGACAGCCAGAAAGGTGGCCGTGCCAGAGATCATGTTGAAGATGGTGAGGCGTGTGTAGGCAGTAGCGGCGGTGGAGAAGAGGAAGCTGAGCAGGTACATAAGAGGTATAACAGCCCAGCCATACAGCAGCAGTAACAACAACACATCCACCAGGTGGTTGTTGTCTACGAAGGCCTTGACTCCGAATGCCTGAAACACCACCTAAGAGCATAAAACAAGTTAAGACATGAAACTGTACAACTTGTCAGTTTCAATACCTTCACAGGTACAAGTAATCAGGTGTCATACTGACCAGCATGAGGAGACAGGGCATCAGGAAGTTGACCAGGTCCCACAGCAGAGCAGAAAACCAGAAGTTTGACAGGTAGACGCCGCTGACCTTCTGCACATGCTTGGACTTGATAGAGGACTCCGTTACGAGCAGCAGGGCAAATGTGCTGGACAGGGAGGCCATACCGTACATCAGGTTGATGGCGATGACGAAGCCCGTCTTTCCCCTACAGATGGAGGAAATGAGAAATGAGGAAAAAAAGAGGAGGGGGAGGAGGAGATGAAAAGGGGTGTGATGACAGGAGGAAATTGAAGAGAAATGGTGCAAAGGAAAGACGAAGAGATAGCAAGAAAGAGAGATGTGAAATGACTGTGAGGCAGACACATCTGTTCTCTTCATCTCCACCTGTTCAAATCCTCTATAGCCAAACTTTTGAAATGTTTCAAAAACAGAAATGTGAATTAGACGTTATTATAGGCTATGCACGGCTGTAATCGGCCAGTAAACAGAGTAGAAGGTTGCAAACCAGGACACAAATCAAGTCACCTTGGAGACAAGTATTCGCACATTATGGGAATATACGAGAAGATGTCGACAGAGAAAAAAGCTGATTAATCATGTGAGTTAAATGTTCGCTACGTCAGAATTTATTCGATAATCCATTTAGCACCTTCACTCTTTTTCGTCAAAAGGCGATAAAAAAACACCTCAAGCGAGCGTAATATCTTTTTTTCACAGTTGAGGAAGTGAAAATGGAAAAATATAAATATAAAAAATAAAACGTGACTACTGTTGTTCAATTATAACCCAGCTTGCTTAGAAGATTCCTGAGTAATTTACGATTTCAAATCAATACTAATACAGACCTCAATAAATAAGATGGCTAAACAAAAAGACCTAGGGTTTAGATTTTTATTAAAATCCCTTTTGGAGTTTTTCCCCCATGGAAATTTACAATTTATACGTTAACCTCCGAGAGACTTATTCAACAACAAATTCACACCAGGCAGCGGCGAATGTGGCTCGCTGCAATAATTACATTTTTCTGGTGTGTTCATGTGTTTCCCGTGGGAAAAACGTCTTTGTAACAATAGGTCAACATGTCACAGGAGTGACAGGATCTGTTTACTGATTAGCTGTGGGAAATCTAACCATTCTTGTTTTGCAACATGAACAACATTTTTATAAGATAACAAATGTGTAAAAAGTGTGTTGTTTGTAACTGTGTTTCCCTTTCCCTCCACTCACTCTGTGAGCTGGCTGTGGGCGGTCTCGGACAGGTTGCGTGGCATCGGGTAATTGGCCGTCTGGATGGAAGCGTTCGGCCCCGCTAGCAGTTTGAACAGAGCGTTGTCCACCATCATGAGGGCCGTGGCGGGTGTGTGGTAGCCCTCGTTGTTGAAGTAGGCCGTTGCCTCTGCATAGTGGCTGCTTCTGCCACGGAAAGCAGCGCCCACCACGCAGCGCTCATTAAAGCTGCCGCCTTCCTCCTCGGCCTGAGTCAGGATGTAATCAGTGAAGTCTGACGGGGGGAGGAGCGGGAGAAAAGGGGCATATGGTCAGTAAATACTCAGCTATGCAGTCAAACCAAGTCTCTCTCTCACGATGCTGCTTACCCGTGATGTTGATGAGCTGGCCGAGCTGGGCGGAGAGCTGTGAGCTGTATGTGTTCGCCAGGGCGGAGGCAAGGGGACCCACCCCCGGCTGCAGAGCAACAGGGACCCGGGTGGAACCGTAGCGGCTGAGTGCCAGCCTCAACTGAGGAGCGTCTTGGTGATTTGGAAAGGTGCGTGCCACGACTAAGGCCACCACGGTGAAGACCAAAGGGACGAGGAACTGAGCCACCATCACCTTCCAGTTCCTCCAGCTGTACAGCGCCCTCTTCAGGAACATGGCGTAGAACTGTTGCAGGTGTAGTTTGGCCTGACGGAAGAGGAAAAAGGGGGAAAGGAAATGTGAGCAAAATGAACGACATGCAGAAAAACATGACGAGCATCCGTGTTTGCTTCCTCTTATCTCACCCCGGTGTTCAGCTTGATGTTGGAGCAGTCCTCAGAGATGAGCGTGCCGCTGTCGGTGAAGTCAGTGACGTCGGTCATGCCGCTGATGCTGCTGGCGTCGTCTGTGGTCCAGTCGTTGGAGCGTCTCTCGTGTTGGTACTGCAGGGCGGGCAGCTGGATTGCCTGGATGTCCAAGCTAGAATCCACCAACTTCCCCACTCTGAAAAACACAAATCGATATTTGGTTATCTGCCAACTTACTGAAAACAGGAAAAACAGAACAATGTCTTCAGTTTTGTCAGCAACTAACCAGGCAATAGGTTTTTGTAACATTATATGATGAATTCCAAGAAACAAAACGTCTCCAAAATGATGCATAAAAAACTACATCCACAGCAGATCTTTAGTGTGAGATCCATCCACCCGGTCTATGTTTCTTTCCTTTCAGCAGCTCAGTAAGGTGAATCAATACAGGACTGCTAGCAAACAATTACTATTCCTTGAAGCTCGTGGATCTGGTACAATTTAACGACTGCACAAATTATGTACAAAGCAAGAAATGATTTACTTCCTGGCAACATACTGAAAATGTTCTCTGACAGAGAGGGGGGGTTATGACCTGAGAGGAAAATGTAATGTAAAAGAACATTGTGTTCGTACCACTAGGTAGAGTCAGCGTATATCAAATTATGGGGTGAATTTATGGAATGGTTTAGATGAAGACATTAAGCAAAGTACAAATATAACTCAATTTAAGAAAATGTATTTAATAAATGTTTCTGAGAGGTAGGGAAGATGAAGGGGCCTCGTCTCTCTCGGGACTGTGATGCTCGTTGTTGGTGTTTCATTTTTTTACTTTATTTTAATGTTATATATTAAAAGGTACAATTGATAACATTGATAACATTCAGCGACTAGATGTCTCATTCTCCCTCCCCCGTTCCATTACATTCACTTCTCTACAAGTCGTTGCCATGCACTTACCATCAATCTCAGCCATTTATCCGTTTTTATATTGCCTTCAAGAGAACAGGTTGAACGGACGCACGAATGGACGTATGTACGCACAGACGTATGGATGGATGGTCAACCCAAAAACATAATGGCTCCAGCCACAGCTGGTGCTGGTGCGGAGGCATAAAACAAAGCCTTAATGGTAGCAGTGTTACTATGTGACTGACAAAGCGTTTTACTTGGCAGCAAAATACCGAACGCCAGAAGGGAGCTAAATGACCAAATGTTCAAACAGCAGCTTTTCTTCATGTTGTCGTCATGTTTGATGTTTTGGTGTTTATGGCCAGAAGAACACATTGATGCACTCTCTGTATGACTTGTAACTAATGAGGCCTGTGAGAGAAGCATTCTTGGTAGCGCCAATTACAACGTCATCCACTCTGCACGCTACTTGAAGTAGCATGCGGTGTTAGTGGTCTGCAGTGAACGCGCTCTCCTGCTTGTTGCCACAGATACACACACCAAGTCCACAGGGAAGCAGAAGAAACAGCTCAGTGAGCAGCAGGCAGCTGGGACCGAGACGGGTGAGCAAGGGAGAGAAGGCGAACATATCTGCCGTAGCGTTCGCTGGTTTGCATGTAAACAAAAGGGAAAATCCTATTTTTACACTAAGGTGTGGCTCGATGTTTAAGCTCCAACAGAGATGTATGATTGCAGAATGATCTCTATCAGCACATTAGCTTAAACGGCTGCTTAATTAAATGTGTGCCTGGCAGCAGGAGAGTTCCTCCTTGAGTCAGATCCTGCTGATATGGATAATTAGAAAGAAACATTCACATTCGCCCATGTCATATTTAGTTCTCCCACCTGAGGAAAACCTCTTCCATGGTGGTGACTGAAGCTCCGTAGCTGGCGATGCCCAGCTCATCTCTGTTCATCTCCAGCTCCGCGAACAGCAGCTCAAACCTGAGAGCAAAAACACAACGTGCATCAGGGGAACACATTACACACTACTGCGATCACTCAATATTACAACATGAGCTCTTGATGAGTGACAAATTTCACTCTGTATTCCTGTGCCATATTGCGCCTTTTAGTCCTGCCTTGAATCTAATCACGACGGTAAGAAGTGGCACTGCGGAGTCGAAGTCCAATTTGTGGGGAGAAAAATATTGATTTTCAGTATATGAAAAGAAGATACAACAAGGTACCAGGAGAGGTGGTTATAAAACAAATAAAAAAACTGAAGGTAAAGAGAAATTGAAAGGCTGTGTAAAGGAAGGTCAAAAAAATCCATCGGGAGCCGCAAAACTTACTTGAGTCTTAAAATGAAGGTAACACAGCCTATTGAGTGTAATGCAATGAGGAAAACAAGTGCAAATGAGACGCAGGACAATAAAGAAACGTCTCAAGAGATTTGTCTGGAAGCTGGCTGGCTGGTTTTTCAGTAAATGCAGTGTGTTTCTTCTGGAAATGTCTTTCCATTACTTTTTTTTCCCTGTTTGCTAATTTCTCGCCGCAGATCAAGCATACCGGTAAGCCAGCAGCGTTGGCGGTGAAGGCAAACAAATCTGTTAAATCCTCTATTTTCCTCAGAGACTCTTTATTTGGATCTGGCATCCATATTATTAGCTTCGCTTGGGAAACTCAAGACTAGCCACAGCTATTGAGGTTCGGCAAAATTAGAGGATAAGGCGCCGGGCTGTAGATGTACGTAGCGAAGACTATGATGCACATTTTAGTAGACTGAAATGTTAAAACATCTTTTTTGTTTTGTTGTATAGGCTACACATTTTTACAACTGGCAGTGGTGGAAGAAGCATTCAGATCTTTTACTTACTAATATATTGTTGGATTAACCTTTTATAATACATTATAATCTAAATCTATACAGTAACTAGTAACTAAAGTAGTAATGCACCAATACTGATACCGGATTGGATATCGGGCCGACACTGACTCAACCAGCTGGATTTGGGGGCGGCCGATCTATTCAATCCAATTCTATGTTTATATACTATATACATTATATATTGGAATTTGAATTTCTGTTTAAGTTTTGACCTCTGCATTAAAAAACGTTACATCTGAACAGTAATTCCTGTTAATTTTGAAGATTTTTTACCAAGTTGCTGGTGTACGATTTATTATTTTAATAATAAATAACAATTAAATACATTTATATCTATTTATTTATTTGTTACACTTTACAAAGTTGTGAAAGCGATGTAAGTCAAGCCTGATGTTGCCTTACACATAAAATAAGTACAGCTTATATTAGGAATACAGCTTATTAATTAGATACTCGGTATCGGCCGATACACAAAGCCCAGGTATCGGTATCGGGACTGAAAAAGTCGGATCGCTGCATCTCTAAACTAAAGCTATCAAATACATATAGAGGAGTAAAAAGTACAATATTTGCCTCAAAATGTAGTGGAGTAGAAGTACAAAAAAGCATATAATGGAAATACTCAAGTAAAGTACAAGTACCTCAAAATTGTACTTAAGTAAATATACTTATTTACATTGCAGCACTGACAACTGGAGAATGTAAGAATTAACTTCAGGCCTACGACAATGATAAATGAAAATGAAAATGTTATAAAAATAAACGTTATTCTATTAATTTCCATATAATTCTTTTGTCAAAGCCACAGGGAGCCACTGGAGAGGAGATAAAGAGCTGCTGCTGTAATGAAAAGAAGAAAGAGCCATACGGTTTCTATCTGTTATATATGTTCTAATCATTTAGCCAGAGAGTGTAGACTGGCCCCTTTTCACAGAAGTTATCATTTATAGTCATTATGTTCAGCGGGGGTGATTTCTGGTCAATGGCCTCTCTACCCTTTAGGCTACACAGGCCACTGTGTCATTGTGAGTGTGAATAAAGACCTGAGCGACTCACCTGCTGGTGCTTTCTTTGGGCAGGATGTAAGAGAGCTCGGCCCCCGCGCTGCTCTCCAGCGTGGCATTAGGAACGTACATGTGGACGAGGCGGGTGATCTCGGACACGTTACAAAGGGCGTCTTTCACTATCACCATGTGGTAGCCAGCACCTGGTGAGCAGAGGAAAGGAAGCCTATATAATTAACTGTAACAATGATGTATGTTGCCTCTATTGATAATAGACGAGTGCAGGGACCGTTCAAAACATCTGCCTGTTCAGAATGGGCCGAATGCTTGGCCTGTGGTGTTGCTTGTTTGCAGCTTTCATACTCTCGCTGCAGCTATCTCCACTCCACTCTCCACTCACCATATTTGTTCTTAAGGAAGAGTGGTGACCCGCTGCACTGCAGCTCTCCTCCTGCCATGATGGCGATGCGGTCGCCGAGCAGGTCGGCCTCGTCCATGAAGTGCGTGGTGAGCAGGATGGTGCGACCGCGCTTCTCCCCTTGCAGAAGGTCCCAGGTGGCACGTCGAGCCGATGGGTCCATACCTGATGTGGGCTCATCTAACATCACCACCTGGAGACAGATAACATTATAGATGAAGAGATGTGAGACGTGGTTTAAGGGTAACTATGCTATTTTTCAACCTGGACACTATTTTCCCATGTTTTTGTTTCTAAGTGCCAACAATTTCAGAGGGAGAACGCTATAACCGGCAGCCATGAAACGAGGTGCGAGGGCAAGTGAGCAGCTTCAATATAACGTTACGTTCACTAAAAGTGCTTGTTTTTGCCACCGACAGGCTCAGATTGTTATTATAAGTGTCTGTGAGCAGCTGCCGTCTACAGCGCTCTCTCTCAATACTGGACCAATTTCAGAAATTGTTGTTGCTGTTGTTGTTGGAAAATAGGGTGCAGGTTGAGAAATACTGAAGTTACCCTTTAATATGGAGGGAAAGATGTGACAAAAGGAATGAGAGTGAATATTGCTAGTGAAATTCTTCACCTTGGAGTCTCCGATGAGGGCGATGCCAATAGAGAGTTTTCTCTTCATGCCACCAGAGAGGGTTTTGGAGCGAGCCTGTCGCTTGTCCTCAAGGTTCAGGATACGGATGATCCGGTCGACCTCATTTGGAATCAGGTCTTTGGAGAAGCCTTTCAACTGGATATCAAGCAGATAAACACACCAATAATAAGTCTTAAATATGTTTTTATTACCAAAATAAGGCTTGTTTTAAAATGTTAGCCAGAAAAATAATTGTAAATTGTGCAGAATTGTGCAAGAGCAAAGATTCAGCTGAAGTATATGCGTGTATTTGTGTGTATCAGTGCATGATTGTGCGAGTACCTGTGCGTAGAAGAGCAGGTGCTCCCTGACAGTGAGGTTATCAAACAGTACGTCATGCTGGGGACAGAGTCCCAGACTGCGGCGGATAAGAGCCATGTCCTGACAGATGTCGTAACCGTTGATATAGGCCCTGCCACTGGTGGGAGGATACAGCCCTGCAAGCACACACAGACACACACACACACACAAAGGCAATCAGTTCAGAATTCATTATATTATGATTATTTAGGTGGCTGTTTGATTGTGTGTTTCAGCTGATCACCTGTCAGCATGGACAGCGTCGTGGTCTTCCCAGCACCGTTGTGTCCTAGCAGCACCGTGATCTGTCCCTCAAACATGTTCACCGTGAGATCCCGCACAGCCTGCCGCGTCTTGTTGCCCACTTTGAATTCCTGGCAAGTGGATAAACCCAAAATATTGACTGAGCAAAAATAAATAGGTATGGGAGGCAGAGTGACCTTCTCACTACTGCAGGAGAATCTTTAATGACCGTCTACACCTTGTTTTGGAAACTTGCACCATCTGTGAGGGGACATGTCTGTTTTTTGCTGCTCACCTTAGCGAGGTGTTTAATCTTGATCCCGGAGACTAGTCCAGCTGGCTCCTCCTCTATAAACTCCCCTTTCAGAGCCTTCTCCGCATCCTCCTCTTCCTCCTTCTCATTCACCAAAGCCATGCGGGGGCTGCTGCACCAGTATGATGGCTGACGAAGACGAGGCAGGTGTGGGGATTGAGAGAAGGTGAAGGATAGATAGAGGTAGAAAGTCGATAGTTAGCAGTTTACAATTCCAGTATTCATTTCCAACATATTTCCACAAGATATAGATACTAGGGCTGTCAAAGTTAACGTGATGATAACGCGTTAACGCAAAATCGTTTTAACGTCACTAATTTCTTTAACTTAATCAATCTTTCTGAGGTTGTAGCGGGCTCAGGATATACCACAAGGGTTTTCCTGTTATTCTTTGTCAACCCTCTGAGATCCATGGGATTGCCGGCGATCCCGGACGACATTACCGTTTTTAAAGAGTATGTAGTGGACTCACTCTGACTCTCAGTGAAGCAAAGTGATTACAGGATGCAACAAGGGAAGCAGAGAAACCGATCATTCATAAAAACACCAGAAAGAGAGAGTGGGCCGACATTAACATTGTTCGTGAACACTCTACATTAGAGGGGATTGTTTCCTGACCAAGCCTCCATCTGGTGTACTTCCTAAGAACCTGAGTTAGACCTCCACTTTCTTCATCTCTCACACCCACACACACAATGGGCATAAAGTGCGTCAACATCTAATCCCCACCCTGCTGGCAGTCTCTTCAATTCCTGATTACTGGGAAATGGGTTAGCATGAGTTTATGTTTGTGTGTAAAGGCACGTCCATAGTTGTTATAAACATGAACCTTATTTGTGTTGGCTGGACAGATTCAGACGCTTCCTGTTATTCTAGCCGGCTGAACCCAAAGACTTCCTCTGGCCTCAAGTTTACAATCGCCCCCCACCACCACCACCGCTGTCACTTATATCAGAGCCACTTTCCCTGAGTGCAGCAATTTCTTTAATCTAAGCCAATTTTTTTTCTCTTACAGGAGACCTTGACATGGCGCTGTAAGTGCTGAACACTTGTGCCATTTATTCACATGATAATGTGTCTTTAAACCAAAAGCCACGACCGGGTTCAATTCCTGGTATCAAGAGTTCAGGCTTGTTCACGCCTTTCAACAAACATCGTAAATGGACTTGCACTTATAAAGCGTCTTTCTAGTCTTCTGACCACTCAAAGCACTTTACATTACTTGTCAACATTCATGCAAGGTGCCAACCTGCCAATCAGGATCTAATCTATATACTCATTCACACACCGATGGCACAGCCTTCGGGAGCAATTTGGGGTTGAGTATCTTTCTCAAAGACACTTCGACATGCGACCAGAGGAGCCGGGGATCGAACCTTCCAATTAGTGGACGACCTGCTCTACCCTCTGAGCCACAGAAGCCCCACATGTCCTTTTTACTGCACTAGTAGTATTAAGCGGAGATGTGGAGGATTGACTCGAGTCACCGTTTCGATGACTTGCAACTTGACGACAGGAAATAAATTACTTTAGACTTGCCTTGGACTTGGAAGATAAAGACTCATGACTTGACTTGATTTGAGACATGAGGACTCGAAAGAATCACTTTATGTTTTCAGTTTAAATATTAAAAATGTCAATGGTGACATAACAAGTGTCTGTGTAACATTAACCGGTATGCAAGTGCACATTGGGAATGGCATTTTCATGATTGGATGACTACTCAGTCAAACCCTCGTGACGCTACCTGATGAAATGTATAAATAAATAACTGAAGATACCCCCGAGCACAGCGGTGCTTCTATTCTCTCCAGTAATGCTCATCTCCTGGTGCAGCTGGCGCAGGGTAAACCACAGTAAACCATATTAAATCATAACAAAATCAAAATTCGAGCGCACACCAGAACATTATATTCCTAAAAACATGCAGAATAAGGATTTTTTTTAATTGCTGTTTCTAATTTATGGAGCGATAAAAAGAAGTTCCTTCTGTAAAAACCATTGACTCTAATATGTCAACAAAATGAAACAAGAATTTTGAACCTGGCTTTATTCAATGTTCAGATTTCTGTTCTGGAAATGTATGCAAATTAGTGCATATTTAATAAAATAAAGCATCTTTTGCATATTTATACACAAAATGAATATTATAAGTAGTACAAAAAATAATTGCCTTAATGTTAGAAATGAACTGGGGAAGTCACCTGGGGTGTCTCCCTTAAAGGCACTACATTAGATAACTGAAATTATCTGAAACATCTGTATCGCTTCTGAATGCATCATCTGTTCATACTCTCATCCCACTAATGTTGCCCTATTTGGTTAGATTTTTAGTGAATGTGTGAATGTGTGTGCAAGTGTGAGCCGCTTAGCTTTGAAGCATACCAGGACGAAGAAGTACGACGGTAGAGGCACTCCGTACTCTCCAGGAAACACCGCCTCCATGTACCAGGCCACCAACCCGTAGAGCACCGAGTCAAACAGCAGCAAGCCCAACACCTGGGCCAGGGAGAAGTCATCGTCCACCGTCACAGAGTCAAACATGTTGGACCACTGGATTCCCGTTCCTACAGAGGGGAGAGGGTTGAGATAAAGATGTTTTAAAATGCTAGTTGTTGTTTTTTTGTTTCAATAATTTATTGAAAGAAAAGCACATGAAATGTAGAACAAACATGAACAATGCAATTTCTGGTTTAACATTCCCCTCCTCCCCAACCACACTAGGGATGGCAAGAATGGGAGTGTAACTTAAGTAAATAATAATGGCAGAAATTGCATCCTGCAAGAATGAATGGTGAATAATTACATGTGCATACTTACATACGTACACATACATCCATAATTGTAAATATAAATAAAGATATAAATAAAAAATAAATAAAATAAGTAAAATAAATAAAATAAATAAAATAAATAAAATAAATAAATAAATATATTTTTTAAATGTGTCTATATTTATTTATTTATTTTATTTATTTATATTTGTAAATATGGATGCATGTATATGTTTTCGTATGTACATGTAATTATTCACCATACATCCTTATCTATATACATATACACATACATACACCTACATACACAGCTGTACATAAACAGAAACATTTTTATGAAAAATAAATAAATGATGATTAATAATGATAATAACAATAATAATACCACAAATAATAAAAAATAAACAGTTTAAAAAAAATTATAAATAAATAAATATATGACTAGATTAAAAGATGGATAAAAACAAGGAAAAAAGAATAGATAAAATTAAAACTAATTACGCTTATAAGTCCAATACTAGTGTACATCAGCACACACACCAACCTGTATACACGCATATATATATGCAGATTAACAATATTAACAAAACCGAAGCATCGATATCATCTAAGTGGATAAGTAGTCAGATAATCAAACAGAAATTACATCGGGTCAGTAAGCAGACATTGCACCCAGGACCATTAAAAGGTCATAGAGGGCTGGCGGCAGGATGGCAACGGTGCATGTATATGTGTAGGCTCAGAATGTCAATATTGATAATTAGCGGTTGTCAGTTGGAGTAGCATCTGTCCAAGGAGCCTCTAGTAGTAAAGACGAAACATCACATAACCAGGATTTAAATGAGGGGGGTAATAAGGGGAACTTCCATAGCAGAAGGATTCTCCTGCGAGCGAGTATGGAGATGAGAGCGATCACAGTTTTTGGGGATATTAGTTGAGATGTCCTCTGCAGCAGCTCTTCCAGACAGCTACGTGGGGAGATGGTGTGATATTGCACTGTAGCACTTCGGAGATTACACGGACGATTGTTTTAAAATGCTGTTTTAACAGAAAGGAACAGACTTCCTAATATAGCCAGATAGTTAAACATGTGTGGACTGTAGTTCCATAAACCTGGAGTCTCACCTTTGCCTTCAAACATTCCTATGAGCTGAGCTCCCATGGCCATGGCCACGTTGGAGATGAGGCAGGCCGACACCTTCTGGGCATGGCTCAGCAGGTCGTAGCGCGGCCACAGGAACAAATAAGGCAGGTAGCTCATGAAATAGATGAAGCCGCCCGCTGCTGCCGCCACATTGGCTGAAGTTAGACAAAAAAAAAGGAAAGAAAGAAGAGGTTGAGAGGATGCTGAATGACTTGTGCCGCCTTCAAATACTGAACTGAAGAGCGCAATCACAGATGTCGTCGCTCGTTTTGTTGTCACAGTTACAGAAGAAGAACATTTCTGTGACGAGCTCAAACACATGCATTTGTAGACCTGAGCAAGCTCTAACTGGTAAATTACAATGTGACAAATCTAGCAGCTACTTTTGCGGCGAAACCCATTTCCCTGACTGACAGAGCGAGTCTGTGAGTGCTGTTCACATGAAGCATTAAACAGGACAAATGAGAGACGGTGAAGAAACGGGGGATGAAATGTGAGCAGTGTGAATGAGGCGGATGAAAGTCTTTCAGGGCTGTTAATGCTTCCTCTTCCGAGCAGCATGACAAGACTTCTCAAAAGGGCGCTTCAGGCAGACAATGTGACATTTTGTGCCTGATTAAGTGCCATTATCTACTCCGAAAAAGTGCATCAGTGGGTGGAGAGAAGTACCCAGACAGCTGTTCACACAAAGACAACCAAAAATGGCCAAGGAGGGCACTGAAGGATCGTCTCAGTTGGTTTGGCCTATTCAGTCTCTTGTGTCTACTCAAATCATAATTTATATGGAGATCCTGAACCTAGTTGTGGTTCATTATGTAATCATCTTTGTGTTTTGGCGTGTTTATATTTATGTAGAGTGTCGGAGAGTCAAACGTCACCATGATGGGGGGGTTTCTTTAATTCATGTTATTGGTGAGCTCAGCAGTAATTGACACGATTTTAATGGCTTAAGTCAGAGTGTCAAATACTACAGTTTGGACAATTATTCACAGACCACAGACAGGCTGAGGGAAGAGAAAGGAAGAGCAGAACAGATCTAGTCACATCTCAATCACGATATACTATATATGAAATAACCACATGGTAAAGCCTATTTTTGTATACTTCTGTGTGAATTAAATACTTAACAAATAGAGAAGTACTGAGTATTTTTCTCATTTTAAGTGCAAAATGAACAGTTTTAAAAGGGACTGTATGCACGTTTTTACACATATAAATGTTTTTTAATCGTTTTTTATTGCCAATGTGTGAACAGGTTGTAATCTAACCAAAAAAATTAGACCTTCTGCGGCTTTCTGATTTTAATGTGGGCCGTTTTTTCCGGGAAAATCCAACGGATGCGACATCATGCATGCTCACGAGTGCCGTTACTCTCTTCAGCTCAATTTGCGGGTAACCTTCCAGGCACGACCGCTTTGGAGGGAGGCCTGAGGGGACGGACTGTCAGCGTTGGAGACTTGGCGACTTTCTCTCTAGATTTAGGGACTTTTGGTGCTGCCAGCTACTTTCATTGGAAAAGAGTTGAGAACACTGGGCTGGGTTTTTTGGTTGGATAATAAAATGTAGTGTACTCTTGTTGGTTTCTCAAGATTAACAACCCTAGCAACCAATTATAACCAAGTGAATGTTTCTTAAACTACGGCAGAGCTAAGGAAGTGCTTATGTGCAAAGTTACTTTGCAAAAGGCTGCATAAAACCGGGACTGTGATGAGCACTCGCAACCTGAGCTGCTTTGTTGCTGAATGTTGGCAAGAGATGCTTTCATTCAGATGCTGGTCTGAATGAGTGAGAGCACAAGGAGGGAAAAAGAAGAGAAACATGAGAAAGAAGAGATAGGATTTAAATAGTTTTCTTTCTTGTTGTTCAGGCCGGACAGGGTTCTTTAATTTCATGTAGCTATAAAGTGAACAAAGCATTTCTGTTCACCAGGAAAAGGAACAAAACCAGCAGCTAAAATAGATTTAATGTAGAAGTAACTGACTTGCATTGTTTACCCTATCACAGCTGATCAATACAGGTTGTACGAGGATATAACTCTTATCTCTTTGTGTAGTTTAAACATCGTTTTATAGCTGATGTGGCTTTTATGCTCTGATCCAGCTAAGAGGAGGCAGCAAAGCAAACAGCAGACGCTTTGACCTACATCTGAGAGACTACCTACGCAGTGTTACACACACTGTATGTGTCAGAAAAATGGAGCCAGAGAGAGTTTCCTGTAAAGGGCATCCGACCACACACACAGTGCAGCAACACAAAGCAGTCAAAGAGAAAAAGAGTGGACGGACACAGAAAGAAACACACACCTCGTGAGAAGAAGGCACTGATCATGAAGCTGAAGTTGATGGTGGCCACAGTGAAGACGAGCAGGAAGACAAAGACCAGCGTGGGGTCGCTGTAGCTCAGCACTGCTCCATAAGGGCTCACCTAAAACAGTTAGAGAACAGATAGGGCTCCGTTATGATGTGCTGTATAACCTGTAATGCACTGGTTCCCAACCTGGGGGCCCGACCCCCATTTGGGGTCGCCAGACTTTCACAGGGGGTCGCCAGGCTTTCTTGATTATAAGCGGTGTAAGACAACTTTAAACAAAAATATAAAGTTGGCCTAAATCTCAGCATTCATTTCTGTGACGAAAACTAAATGAAATTGTTATTTTGAAAGCTTGGATTATTATTTAAGATATAAACAGGATAAGGGCACGGTGAAGACCTGAACAGAAGTTATAATCACAACGTTTTCCCTCTCTGTTAAACAGCCTCGTCCTGCATTAGAAAAAGTACGTAGTTAAAACAACCAAAGAGAACAATGGCCAAGCATCAGGGAGAAGAAGACACTGAATTTGTCAAAAAAAAAGAAGCCTATTAAGTTTGTATGATTGTTAAAAATAAAAATATATATACACAATACAGAGAATAGTATTAAAAGTTCATAAATAATAAAAGAAAACTCATCTCTGATGCAATATTCAAATAATCATAACATAAATACACACACTTCCTGCAGTTATTGCGTTCATTATTTGGGTTAATTGTACAGTTTATCAGTTGTTCTGTACTGTTATTGTTATGCATTGGATATAATGTGAAATAAATATCCATAAAATATGTCACTTAGTCAAGAGTCATAAGTTTAGTCAATGATATTAAAGGGGTCCCTTAAGGAAAAAGGTTGTGAACCACTGATCTAATGAACTCATTCCTGCGCATCATGTTGCAATCGTAACGTTAAACTAGTTCACTACTCGACAAATACAATATCTAACTATTATGAACTGGTTTTTAGAATAAACTAGGGCTGTCAATACATTAAAATAATTAATCACAAATGAATCGCACATTTCTTATCTACTCAAAATGTACCTTAAAGAGAGATTTGTCAAGTATTTAATACTCTTATCA
Organism: Sebastiscus albofasciatus; assembly: GCA_916701655.1. Taxonomy (NCBI): domain Eukaryota; kingdom Metazoa; phylum Chordata; class Actinopteri; order Perciformes; family Sebastidae; genus Sebastiscus; species Sebastiscus albofasciatus. The sequence continues at coordinate 58,528 of CAKAOI010028977.1, read as the reverse complement.
ACATGGTAGTGGGCAAATATGCTGCTTTATGCAAATGTATGTATATATTTATTATTTTAAATCAATTACCAACACAAAACAATGACAAATATTGTCCAGAAACCCTCACAGGTACTGCATTTAGTATAAGAAAATATGCTCAAATCATAACATGGCAAACTCAAGCCGAACAGGCAACAGCAGCTGTCAGTGTGTCAGTGTGCTAAGGCGTTATTATCGTGTTAACTTTGACAGCCCTAGAATAAACTATTCGATACTTTGCTTAACAGATAATTTAATTTTCCCCACTCTCTTCTCCTCTTAGTTTCACTTGTTCCTTGTTCCACTGTAAAGCACTGCCTCTCGTGGCTTATTAGTTATATAAGTCACACTGTATAAAGTAGTGCTTTGAGAGCTTAGCTACATATTTGTACTATAAATACATTTGTACTCAACGCTACTGTAGATAACGATGTTGTGTTACCTTTTTTCTTATCTAAGAAACTTGCTTAAATATGTGGTGAAGGTATTTCGTGCTGGAATGTGGTTTATGCAACTATGTTTTGCAACACAGACTCACCTGGATACAAAGGAGCAGAGTGACAAAAAAGATCGAAAGGGAGAGGAAGAGGAAGAACATGAGGAACCAGGCGCTCCAGTGGAGCCAGTTGCTGAGACCCATCATCCTCATGTACTCCTGAAATACACAAGAACAGGCAGAGATTAAGGATCAGTTTCCATACAACACAACAGCAAGAAAACTATATAGAGAGACACACAAGCACACCTTGAGCTTCCTCTCCTTCTCCTGCACCACGGCTCGTACTATGTTGAGGGAGGTGTAGGTGAAGCTGAGCACCAGCAGCAGGGGCAGTTGGTTCTGAATGGCCAGGATGAAGACGTCATATATAAAGGCAGGAAAAGGAAACCGCGACAGGACCACTCTGGTCTGTGACAGCAGAAAGGCGGCGGACGTTCTGTTGTAAGAGCGCATGATGGCTCGGTCCACCGCATGCTGCACAGCCAGGAATCCCTCTCGGAAATAACCTTAACAGAAAAAAGAAATGTAAAAGCTGAAGAAAAATATGCTCTCAAATGACTGATGGCACAACCACACATACAAATGTGACCTTTTCCACGAGGCAAAGTCCTTCTAACTTCCCTCTAAAAGTGAGCATGAAAATGGATAAGAGGCATGTGGAGGTTGGAAATCCATATTCATGCGACTCTAAAAGCTTCGTCGGGTCGATTATTCTGTGAGGATGACTTCATCTGTTGGAGCGTGCCTCTTTTGCCTCTCAACTTTGGAGCTTCATTATGAAAGAAAGGTCTGGGCCACAGCCGAACACAGTGTCTTATCTAATCGCCCAATTCATCGTCACATCATTTAAACTTAACAAATCTGACCAACCTGAGGGACAAATGTGAAGATGCGGTTGACAGTATTTGTTGCCCGACATCCTCACAAATGCCCCACAAATGATACGAGGGCACAATTCATCCCGACAGTGCCAAAACTAGATGTGCAAGACCGTGGTTGCTATGGCAACCACGGCCGGAGGAGAGGGCTCTCGCTCTTGTGGATAATAAGTGCTTTTTTTGTCATAAATCATAAGTCTAAGCAGAAAAATAAAAACCTGTTTGACATAATGTTGTGGCTCTTTAATTAAAGGACTAATGCTTATTTTAATAACTCCTCTGACAAATGTGAGTTTTAAGAATATCTAACTAGGGCTGCCGGTCAATTAAAATATTTAATCGTGATTAATCGCAAATTAACATTTTTTAGCTGTTCAAAATGTCCCTCAAAGGGAGATTTGTCAAGTATTTAATACTCTTATCAACATGGGAGTGGGAAAACATGCTGCTTTATGCAAATGCAAGTATATATTATTATTGGAGATCAATTAATATAATATTGTCCAGAAACCCTCACAGGTACTGCATTTAGCATAAAAAATATGCTCAAATCATAACATGGCAAACTGCAGGCCGACAGACAACAACAGCTGTTAGTGTGTCAGTGTGCTGACTTGACTATGACTTGCCCCAAACTGCATGTGATTATCATAAAGTGGGCATGTCTGTAAAGGGGAGACTCGGGGGTACCCATAGAACCCATTTTCATTCACATATCTTGAGGTCAGAGGTCAAGGGACCCCTTTGAAAATGGCCATGCCAGTTTTTCCTCACCAAAATTTAGCGTACGTTTGGAGCGCTATTTAGCCTCCTTTGCGACAAGCTAGTATGACATGGTTGATACCAATGGATTCTTGGAGGTTATCTAGTTTCAAATGATGCCAGTATATATACCCTAGCTTTAAAACTGAGCTTTAAAACTATAACCTAAAAATGAGTGGCGTTAAAACAAATTTGCCTTAACGTGTTATTATCGTGTTAACTTTGACAGCCCTAATTTTTACACATGAAGAAAACCACACTTTGTCACATGTTTAACATATGTTTGCTGTGCTATTATAATCATTCTGTTTACCTTTGCGTAATGGCAGGGGAGCTTCTGATTCCTTGGACTGACTGATTCCTTAGTTTTTATAGTTTCATATGATGACAGTATCTTCACTCTAGCTTTAAAACTGAGCTCGCTACAACCTAAAAATCGTTAAAACAAATTTGCGCTATCGCGTTAACTTTGACAGCCCTATTTCGAACATTTATTTTGGGATGAGAGGCCCTCTCAGGACGGTTTAGTAGCATCAAAGCAGACAGGATGGTTGGGCTTAAAAGGTGACAGAGAAAGGGGAGAAAGAAGAAGTGGGAGAGACAGATAAAGAGAAACAAAGACAAGGAGGGATCAAACAGAAAGAGACGTGGGTTTCTCACCAGGTGTGCCCCCCTCCTTGTCATACTGCTCCCTCGGCCCTGGCAGCTGAAAGAGGGGATAGAGGCTGAGCGTGTGCCAGTCCAGGTCACTGTTGGGGTTCAGCTCCGACCTCTCCTTGGGTGGGGCGTTGCGTGGGGTGAAGCTGAAACGCAGATGGTAGCTCACCTAGGGTGCAAAAAGAGAGCGGAGTTAGTCAACCTGAAAGAAGCCGAGAGGAGTGGAGAGAATTACACAAATCAGGTCTCTTCATTAACTTGGCTGCCGTAGCCTCACACTCTGTCAGTTTTATTGAGTGGAGTAATAAATAAGCCTACACTATGCAGTGAATGACAGAGCTGCAGTATGCTTTGGCAAATTAAATACCTACCCATCATTTTTCTCATGCTATTATAGCCAGATTAAAAGGCTCAAATCACCCGTTAAAAGGCACCAGAAGATAGGAAATGACTTAGATTCAACCATCTACCTGCTACTGTGTGTGACAGTGTGTGTGTGTGCGGCCTTTAACCTTTAGGGGCAGCGGTTCATCATCGTGGGTGAAGGGATGCTCAAACACCACGGCAGCCAGCAGCCTTCCCGACAGAGGGTCATTTCTCACGTAGTCCTCAAACTGCTCCTCTGTCTCAAAGCCACGCACTGTAACAACAAACACACACACACAGATACAAACAACATCACATTAGTGGCGTGGCATTCATCTCACGTACTTCTGTTTTCACGTCTGTTGACCTTGGTGCTCGCTACTCTCACCGAAGCGACAGCCTGAAAGCTGGTCGAGATGCCGTCAGCATACTGAGTTCTATGGCCAATAATATCAATACACAACAGGTCAAATCCGAGAGAGAAAAGTGCACTTGAATATGTGCGCGGACGTGCTTTCTTTCACACAGATGCTAGATCACACAAAAAGGAAAGAGATACGCACGAAGCTGAAACACACAAAGACCTCCGAGCACACCAAATGTAACTGAATGAAAACAGAGAGCTGGGAAATATCAGCAAATAAGATAAAAACACGGATTTCTTTCTTTTACAGAACTGGATTTCTCAATAGTATTATTCTATTACACTTATCAAGCACACATGGAGGTATTCAGAGTCTGGTAAAGGACGTCAGTATTACACATCGGTCCCGGGGGTAAATCTTGGTCAGCCTCATAAAATAAACACTTGCATGCAGACGCACAGAGGTCACAGAGGTCACAGAGGTCAAGGACAGACAGTTCAAACATGCAGTCGTCACACTGCTCTTCACTTCTGCTGTCGGTCTTGAATACTCCTGATATGGTTAGTAGTTCAATGCAGTCATTCCCAAACAGGGGTGCTTGTATCCAGGGCTTAGTAGCTCAGCTAATTTGAAAAAATATATATAAATCAGGATCAGGATCAAAGTTATATATCAAAACAAAAAATAAACATCCAGATAGAATTACAAATTGGTGTGATGCTGATCTTTAGCAAATGAACTAACTACACTGACTGCACAATACACACCTTCTATCAATCTGAGCCAGTTGTAACACCTTAAAGCCACGTGTGGAGTAAATTAATGCCAGTTAGCGAGCGAGCAGAGTCGAAATAGTTAGATAAAAGTAATATGGTTTAAATAGTTATACATTGAAGCGTTAAAGTCATTTATAAACATTTAAATAGCTTGTTAAAATTAACAAGTGAATAATAATAATTAGCCAAGTAATGGAAAAATGGTTCGACTAGTTAACTAAATATAATGGCTAGAAGTAACGGATACAAAGTTGAAATAGTTAGATAAGAGTGATCGATAAAATATTGAAATAGTTAGCAAAATATAATGGATAAAAAGCTGAAATAGTGAGCTAAAAGTAATGGATAAACCATTTAAATATTTAGCAATAAGTGATGAATAAAACATTGAAATAATTGGCTAAATATAATAGATAAAATATTGAAATAGTTATCTAAAAGTAATGGTTAAACTGTTGAAATAATTAGCTATAAGTAATGGATACAACATTGAAATAGTTAGAAAAATATAATGGATAAAAAGCTGAAATAGTTAGGTAAAAATTCTGGATAAAAAGTTGAAATAGCTAGCCAAAAGTAATGGATAAACCATTTAAATAATGAGCTATAAGTAATGGATAAAAAGTTGAAATAAGGCTGGTTGGCTCACAGTAATGGTTCATCAGTTGAATGGTCACAGTACAAGAAAACATAACATCTATCACTGATGATCTACACAAAAGAAGTCAAATCATCTTTTTACCAAGAACAACAAAAAGAGATTACACAATAGAGGAAATCTCATTTCACTATTTCACAATGCACCATGTGGTTTAAAACAACAAATGACAAGGCGTTTCAACATCTAATATCTCCACAACAAAAACACCACAAACGTTCTGCTTTTTTTTTAGTGATCCCAGTTCAACAATCCTTGTGTTGTTTAAATATGTGAAACGTTTTGAGGTCACATTTCGGTTGTCTTCTGTGTGCATGACATGCTCAAATTCAACCTTGATCATTCCCCTCCACCTATCCGTCTGTACGCGACGGCGAGCAGCTAAATTATTCATCAATGGCTGAGCTGGGATCTCACACGCAGCTGTGTTCACGACAACCTGCAGTTACTCAGATCTGTCTACCTGCTGCTACGTCGCTGCCGTCGGCCTCGCACTGCTGACACCCTGCTGGCCGTCTGTCAGCGTGAAAACAAATATGAAAACTGTCTGTTTTGCGCACCTGTCAGTCAGTCAGACTGTCTGCAGGTTTATCTGAATGGCTGGTAACGCAGAGGTGTGTGTGTGTGAGTGTGGGTGTGGGTGTCCTAAGAGAGGAGACTAACATGCTACAGTGTGAGTTTCCTTTCTTTCCCTATCTAAACTCCCAGCTGATACAGTCTGACAGGAGGGTGCGGCCTGTTTGCTCTCCTGAGGGCCGTTTCTAGAGGAACCAGTATTCCAACCTCTGTCCCAAATTACAATTGGTGTCAAGGCTGTGGTATTTGTTTCACTGGTTATACTGGTAGCACTGACAGTTTAAATTTAGGGATGTAAACAATAGGCTTTGCTACAATGGAATCCAGGTTTTAAAAGCAATTGATTCCTTTACTTTATCTAAAATGGTTGTATAATATTTCCTTTCAGTAATATCCAGCAAACTTTAGCAAAGGATTGAAGTTTTGGGGTAAAACTTTATCAATGAATTTCAAACGTGTTGTATGAAGTGTTATACTGAGGCATGTGACCATATGAAAAGAATAGTTTGACATTTTAGGAAACATGCTTATTTGCTTCTCAGAATCAGAATCGGATTTATTTGCTAAATACGTGTGCACAAACAGGGAATTAGACTGTTTGTCAATGTACTTATAAAGAAATAACAGCTAGGCGCAAGGACAACAAAGCTGGACAATAAAGCTAAAGAATAGAATAAACAGGACTGTTATGTACACAAGTATGTGAAAAAGGTGTGTGTATAAATATCATATAAATAAATAATGGGCTGTCAAAGTTACCTTGATAATAACGTATTAACGCAACTTACGATTTTTAGGTTGTAGCGGGCTCAGTTTTAAAGCTAGAGTGAAGATACAGATATCATATGAAACTAGAAATACCTAAGGAATCCATCGGTACCAACCATGTCATACTAGCTTGTTCGCGAAAGAGGCTAAATAACACTCCAAACTTGTGCTAAATTTTGGCGAGGAAAAAGTGGCATGTCCATTTTCAAAGGGGTCCCTTGACCTTTGACCTACAGATATGTGAATGTAAATGTGTTCTGTGGGTACCCACGAGTCTCCCCTTTACAGACATGCCCACTTTATGATAATCACATGCAGTTTGGGGCAAGTCATAGTCAAGTCAGCACACTGACACACTAACAGCTGTTGTTGCCTGTTGGGCTGCAGTTTGTCATGTTATGATTTGAGCATGTTGTTTTATGCTAAATACAGTACCTGTGAGGGTTTCTAGACAATATCTGTCATTGTTTTGTGTTGTTCATTGATCTCCAATAATAAATATATACATACATTTGCATAAAACAGCATATTTGCCCACTCCCATGTTGATAATAGTATTAAATACTTGACAAATCTCCCTTTAAGGTACATTTTAAACAGATAAAAAATGTCAAATTAATTTGAGATTTATCGCGATTAACTATTTTAATTGATTGACAGTTGTACCCGTCACCCATTACCCACCTGTGGAGAGGCCGAGGCTGCTTCGCACATCCTCTGCCACCTGACGCACCACACTGGAGTTACTGGGCACGTGGGCCAGCTGATAGCGCTGCAAGAACCCCTTGGGTAGCACGTCAACGGGGTAGCTCTCGTAGACCGTGGCGTTCGGGTAGTCCTTAAAAGGCACCTTCTGACGGAGCACGATGAGGATGCCGGAGAAGAGCAGGGGCAGGAGGATCTCCACCAGAGTTACCAGGATTTGACGTTTCTGGAGAGCAAGAATAGAGATAAACTGTCATCTATTTGATATGAAGTCAGATAAAGAGAGATTAAAAAGAGGGAGAGTAACTTAGGGTTTGAGGGAATATAAGGTTTTTTATAAGGGGTGAATTATCAATGAATATGGCACACAGACTTAAAAAGGTATTGAGATTAATTAACTTCACTATGTTTGACAGATTCATGACTTTAAGTAACTCAACACCTTCATGAAAGAGTAATAAATGGCTCCATATCTCATCTACAGGTGAGGAATGTACAATGAGACACACAAAACGGAGAGCACTGCAGCGCTGAAAACACAACCTCGTATGCTTTAAAAATGCAATTTAACCACACATCATTTTCTGTCAAGATGAGGTTCTGGGCATCGATTTATTCTCTTCACACTATTCAGAATTGAAACTAGACAATTTCACAGACACTTGACACGAAGCATAATGTGACGGCCTCCTACTGCGGCTGAGTGATTGCAGCACAAAGTGACTTGGACAGTTTCAGAACATTACAGTCAATCTCAGCTGGGCGCCGATATCAGATGTTCCCCCTTTTAGCACTCAATCAAAAGGATCACTTATAGAGGGAAAGCTAAGAATAGACATGCTGCTGCCTGTGTGTCCATGTTTATAAAGGTGTGTTGTAGTGCATGAATACAGTTGGGTGTAACATTGTTCGCAGCCACAGTACAGCCTCTGATGCCAGTGGGACAAGGTCCATGTGGAGGCAATTACCCAAGTGAAACTAACACTGGGGTAATTGTCTCCAGCATTACCAGACGTTATCTAATTTAGTAAAAGCATAAACTATCACCGAGAAATCATTAACCTCGTTGATTACTAGGTGTTTTACAGGTGCAACGTTGAGAGTATCCTGGGAGAGGAGGGTGAAAACTGGAGGGCATCTACAGCAAGCGGTGCAGGAATGATCATCAGAGTAGCGATGCACCGATACCGGATCAGATATCGGGCCGATACTGACTCAAATAGCTGGATCGGGTATCGGTGACAATGGGGCAGATCTATTCAATTCAGTTCTATGTTTATATACTATATGTTATATACTGGAATTTTATTTCCTGTTTAAGTTTTGACCAATTTGTTGCTGCATTATACTTGAATAATAATAATAATTTTGAAGATTTATTTACCAAGTTGCTTGAGTATGATTTATTATTTTAATAATAAATAACATTAAAATATATCTATGTATTTATTTGTTACATTTTGCTTTACAAAATTAAGAAAGAAATGTTTAAGTCTGATGTTTTCTTACACATTAAAGAATGATACCAGACCACTTCCTCACAGTGAGACATACAGCTTATTAATTAAACACTGGTATCAAATCTGTACTCCCATCCCTACATCAGAGACCCCAAGCATCCCAGCCACAAACTGTTCTGCCTGCTGCCGTCTGGCAGACGTACGGTACCTCAGTATGCACAGAAATTTACTACAGACCACGTCACAGTTGTACACATTTTACAACTCCCAGTTTATTTCCTGTTGCAGTGTACAGTATGTGAGTGACACACAAGCTGACAGGAAATAAGCATGGCCCCAAGCTGTTGCCTAGCAATGCGAGTTGAAACGGTCTATTTACTTACATTGAATACACGTGATGTTTAAATATAGACATCATGTTAATAATACACATGTGATAATATTGTGTAAATAGCCCAGTGGCTCTTAAAGCACACTTTTGTACAGCAATGGTTACAGACTCTCTCTCTCCACCTCCCTACACTCGGATTTTGAATGTAATTAATTTGACAAAAAAAGAGACAAAATGCACAATAAGCAAAGTTAAAGATGAATTTGACTGATGGGGTTAGGGGTTTTTAAAAATGTTCTATAGATTTTGCTAGGGCTGACCCGAATGCTTCGAAGCTTCAACCGTTGCCATGGTAATCGACCTCCAAATCAGTATTTGAATGCTTCAGGTTAAATCCCAAAATCGCCCATGAAATAAGGAATAATCCCAAACATTATTCATATTCAACATCATTTATTATCATTAGTTATTCTCAGATGGACATCGCTGTTTGTTGTGTGTAGAGGTGTTCTGCAAAGCTTCGAGTACCTTCAAATAGTTCTCACCGAAGCTTCGAAGCGTGACGGCCCTAGATATTACAATAATACCGTTACCGTGAATTCTTTTGGCCGCGATAATCGTGAAGTAAAAATCTGACATCGTGACAGCCCCACTGCATTCCTGTTTACATTCAGTTTATTCATTTGCAAGTATTTTATTTTGTATGTTATATTTTATCCCTATATTTTAACTTGTATGTCTTTGATTCTCATTTTTTTTACTTGCGTGATTTTCTTTTTATACATATTTAATGAGCATTGTTGCAGGGAGCCTGAGATCAAAGAGTGTTATTGCCAACGGCTGCTTATCTGTAAATGTGCATATGACAATAAATAAATAAATAATAACTAACTAGGGTGCGACTGTTTTTATTGAGGAAATAAAAAGGTTCGCTGAATAGATTTCAAATATATTTTGTATGAGTTCCTTCAAAACAGTTGTTCTCCTTGACTCACACTATCTTTCATATTGTTCTTGTTAGGCTTCAGGTCATGGGTAGAACAAAGATCAAGCCCAGTGATAACATTCATGAGTAGAGCAAACAAACTGCATATCATCAGCTATCAAAACCTGCTGTAGCTGAGCTGGAAGTATGTCAACGTGACCTCAAGTTTTCTAAAAGTGTCCAGTTGTCCTTGGGGATAAGGACACTACCACCAGGAAACAGGATGGCTCCAGTAACTGTTTTTAACAACCGGCTTTTACAGGCCTGAACTACAATGTCCACATTGTGCTCGAGTAGGTAAAATGACGTAATGCATTATATTTGGTAATACGGTTTAAGTGATTAACATGCACTCTGTGATGATTTTTTGCAGCCAAGATGCACAGTAGTTTTTTCCTAATGGAGTCTCTGTTGTCTCGCCATTAAACTGGAGCAGCAGGGAGTGGATAAGAAGGGTGATGGAGCAACAACCTCACACCAAGGCATGCTCTGCAGCAGATAGCCAGTTCCATTTGTGGATAGCAGCGTTGTGCAACCATCAACTGATATTAATGCTCAAAAATACGCAAGCTGCCATTCAGAGAAACACACTAGCACTGTTTAGAGTAAAAAATTCCTCCCTATCTTCTGTAAACTGAAGACTGTCCGCCTGATGATAGGATTTTCCATGAACTACACAATGGTGGAAACATCGAATAAACTCCTAAAGTAAAGCTGCCTCCACATGATAAGAGATTTACCCACCCAGAGGTAGGGTGCCAAGACTTGCAGAGGCAGCAGGTTATACAGTACATCTCCCTAAAAAGAGCGTAAGGAACGCCATTCACTGTTTCTAAGCAACAACAACAGTTGCAGCCGTTCTTTATTAGTTGCGCTTTGAAAGGTCAGCGGCAACCGAGGTCAAAGTTGAAATAATCTGAACTCTGAGCGCAGCGTACTGTGGCGATTTGGAGCGGTGCACCGCGCCAAGGGTAGTGCTTCTGCTCTGCCCGATAGGAAAACAATGGCACAGCCAGCATAGAGCGATTTTACCGCTGATCATGTGTAGACGGCTTAAAGGTCCCACATCGTGCTCATTTTCAGGTTCATACTTGTATTTGTGTTTCTATTAGAACATGTTTACATGCTGTAATGTTCAAAAAACACTTTATTTTCCTCATACTGTCTGACTGAATATACCTGTATTCACACTCTGTCTGAAACGCTCGTTTTAGTACATTTCAACAGAATTGCAACGGAATTGCGTTGCTAGGAAACAGCCTGGGTCCATGTTTACTTCCTGTCAGCTGATGTTATTGAAATACACTGCAACAGGAAATAAACTGGGACACATTGAGAATGTTTACGTTTAAAACCGCGTAATGGTCTAAATATTGTATATTTGTGACATCACAAATGGACAGAAATCTTAACGGCTTGTTTCAAACGCACAATTTCTGAATACGGGCTGTGTGTTTTTCTCTGTATATTGAGCGTTTTGATAGTTTAACAGTATTTATATAGCACTTAAACCTTTATAATGTAAAAAAAACTGAAAATCTCACTTTTTACAATATGGGACCTTTAAGACGTCTAGTCTTTCATGGAGGTTTTGAGCTGTTATCATGTGTGTAACCTGCCTAACAGGTAACCAGTAGTTGAAAAAGTGTATCTCCAGTATACGTATGTAAACACACATAACTTGCTCACAATTTTTCACCTCCTTTCCTTTTTCCTTACATTTTATGTATTTATTGTTTGGTTTTTGATGAACTCAATAAAAATATCATTCACAAAAAAAGGCAGATGTCTGTTTAGACACATGTATCTATTAGGGGTGTAAGAAAATATGAATACACATGAGTATTGTGATATTATGTTGTGTGATAACTCTTAAAAATCTAATGGCCCATATGAAACTAGAAAACCTAAGGAATCCATTGGTTACAACCATGTCATCATGCTACCTTGCCAAGAAGGAGGTTAAATAACGCTCCAAAGTTACGTAAAATTTTGGCGAGGAAAAACTGTCATGGCCATTTTCAAAGGGGTCCTTTGACCTCTGACCTCAAGATATGTGAATGAAAATGGGTTATTTGTGTACCCACGAGTCTCCCCTTTACAGACATGCCCACTTTATGATAATCACATGCAGTTAGGGGCAAAAACCATGCAGTTTTTTTGCATGCAGTACAAATGTGTTATTTTCGCCTACTCTAAAATGCTGTATTTCTGGTGTGGTCCTTATTCTATGACAGTTTTCCTAAAATTACATTTTTTTAAAAATCGCAATACATCACCTTGCTTACAGTATCGCAATATATTGAATCGTTACCCCTGTCTCATGATACACATTGTGTTGCCAGATTCTTGCCAATACACAGCCGTAATATTTATAGTTGCATAATACAAATCATGTCTCATGATCAAGTCTCATGATCCATGTCACAATTAAAAAAAGAAAGCGACAAAATAACTTATAAATATATATATATAGTACGTATGTATATAGTAGTAAATACATAACTGTATACATTCCTTTTTATTTCTTCCTTTAGTGATACTTTATATAGTTTCTTCTATTTTATTCTCTATTTTATGTGTATATTTTATTCTGATTTAAATATTTTGAATATCCATTGAGGGGCTACAGCTGCATTTCATGTATTGTATTAAGACAATAATAAATCCTTTAAAAAAGGTACAAACTGTGATTTCCCCTTAAGATAAAAAGCCATAAAAGGCTTAGAAAGGCATGTGACAGCTATAACATGTTGACATAGCTCGAGCATGTGACACAACAACAGTGTAGGCACACTGTATATTACTGCGGTCAAGGCAACCAGTTTTCAAATAGCTGGCTAACATCATAAATAAAACTAAATGTTAGTCACTTTACTGAATTTATGATGACCCCATAAGCCTATAACTTAGCAAATACTGTCATGAAGGCCTCTGCTCTGTAAATACAGATACTTTCTGACAATTCACAGTTGCAAACAATGTCAGCACCTTAAAAACAAATGACACATACAAGCTAGTGGGAGTACAGTAGGTCCACCTCCGTCCAACTCACCTGCTGAAGATAGTTTTTCCACAACAGTAGTCCAAATTGTCGCGCAATAGCCATCTTGAGTCAGCCTTCTACAGTGGCTGGAGACAGAAAGAGAGTGACATTTGTAAGTTTCAGGGTTAGTTAGAGCAAAAATGTACAATTCAATCTTTTGAAATGTTTAAAAGAGCTTAAGTTGCGTTTTTGAAAAAAACGCTGCCACCAGCAGTGATGCTGTAAAAGGTTTCTGATCTCTGTTTCTATTCTAACCATAACTCAAGAGACATAAAAAAACTAAAGAAAAGAAGAAGTGAAATTGAGCAATGGGCATTATCACAAGAAACATGATGTTTAGAAACTGTATACAAAACTATTTGTAAGTGAAGAAATTATGAAACAAAACACATAAGATAGATAAACAGGTGTAGGTGGTATCAGCCAGGAAATGAGTTCAGCTAGAAAACCACATGCAAATGGGCAAAAGATTAAAAGAGGTCGTTGACATCCACACACGGAACCAGTTATACGGGCCAATTGAGGGTATTGTTTTAGTCCAAACAGGACTATAAAATGTTAACAGCTGATAAAACAGTTATTAAACTCCAACATAATATGAGCTTTTGCAAATATTGATATGCAGATCAACTAACTAGGTACAGTCCAAAGAGGGTGATCGATAAATTAAAGCTTCTACAACAAGTCTCATAGCACTTTTCCCTCAGACTGGAGTCCTAATTCACAGAACTTGAGTTCATAAATGTGATAAAACTGGTTATACTGGGACTGTATGTCACACTGGTGCCCATTCATCTGAGTGGCTTCATCCTTTTCATGATGTATGTATCATTATGTAAATTAATTCAGAAGACTATACTACATTATTAAGCTCAACCATTTATCTGTTAAGTCTGTTCTAGAAAACAACAAAGCAATTAAGAGACATGGAGCTTTTTCCTTATTAACTGAACCATTTAAATAATTAGCAATAAGTGATGAATAAAACATTGAAATAATTAGCTGAATATAATTTAAAAAACAATTTTAAGGCAAATGGGCGAAAGATTAAAAGAAGTCGTTCATCCACACACTGAACCAGTTATACAGGCCAATTCAGGTTGTTGTTTTAGTCCAGACAGGACTATAAAATGACAGTGATACCTTTATGGCTTATAAACTCCAACATAAAAAGGCTTTTGTTAACTCCGTAAGGCAACAGCTTAGTGCACCTTTTCCCCACACCTTATATTGTCCTCTTTTGGCATATGTGTAGTAACTTATTGTTTTGATACCACTGGTTACGGGTTTTAGTTTTCTCATTATTTGGTCTTTATGTTTTGTTCTTTTATTGTTGTTTTTATTTTGTCTGTATTTCCTTGTATCTGTGCAAGCACTTTGAAACTATGTTTAGAAAGGTGCTATACAAATAAAGATTATTATTATTAGGTAGATAGATAGATGGATAGTAACTTTATTGATCCAGAGGGAAATTCAAGTTTCCAGCATCACAGTTCCATAGTGCAAAAGGCAGTAAGAAAGTTAGTAGTGCAAAGTACAAAATACAAAAGAATATACCAGATATAAAAATACAAGGAGATGAAGAAAACTGTTAGAACTGAATATTATTATTCATCTGAGTGGCTGCATCCTTTTTCATGATATATACCTGTATGTATCATTATGTAAATTAATTCAGAAGACTATACTACATTATTAGGTATGTTCTAGAAAAACAACAGAGCAATTAAGAGACGTGGAGCTTTTCCTTATTAACTGAACTCTAGCCTTTGCTCTTCTCTGATTGGTCCAACGCGGCGTTCGGCGGCTCCTGATTGGACAATCGAGCTGTCTGTCAAATCCCTAAAGGATTCTGATGAATGTTAATGAGCAGAGCTGAGCTAAGGAACAAAGCTAGAGGTATTTCCAACAATATAACAAGCTGACTCACCGACATTACGTCATTTTACACTCTATTAATCACCAAATGTCTCAGCCGAAGCGACTTCGTGACATATATTACCTCAAAAGAGCAGGTTTCGGCAGGTTTCGGTCTCCTCTTCCTATCGAGGTGAAGACAATTCCTCCTTTTTTCTGTGTTAAACCGACAGATTCATCACTTCTTCCGTCACATCACATCGCTGTCGAGGCTCGGCTGTTATTAGTTGGACGTCTGCAGCCTCCCGGTGTCTTTATTTAACCCTCTCCGGTGTTGCTGTCCTGCTGTTAGCGAGGCGATGACATTGCAGCAGCAGCAGCGGCAGCTCCTGTATCAGCAGCAGTCCGTGGATTCATCGTGAGAGATGCAGCGACAACCGTCAACAAAACACGTCACGTGATCACAGTGGAGCAGCGTGTCACGTGATCTCCACAGCTGGGCCAACTGGGAATTATTAATAATAATAATATGTCTGATAGTTATGTTATTTTTTACATATTAATCATAATTTATAGTACCAGTAGTAGTATGGCCAATGTAATCAGAAGTGGAACTAAATACATTTATTCAAGTTCAAGTTCAGGTTTAGTTTATTGATCACATACACATTGAGATGGCAGTGAGATTCTTTGTTTCAATTGAATAACAATAATGAATAAATACAATCATCCTTATAAACATATAGATACAACAGCAACAATAGCAAATTGTTCGATAAATATGAGACAATTATAAAGTAAATAACAGAGAATATACACAGAGAATATACACACACCTGCACACCTGTAAGTGTGTGGTGTGTGGTGGTATTCAAGTACTGTACTTAGTACTATTTTGAGGTACTTGCACTTTACTTGAGTATTTCCATTTTTTATGCAACTTTATACTTCTATTCCACTACAATATTTATTTATTATTATTATTATTTATTACATTATTATTATTTATTTATTATATTATGATATATTATATTAACAAATTATTATTTTACTTTTATTTATTATTCATTTATAAAAAAGTATTATTAGTATTAGTATTATTTACTTATTTATGTTATTTTTTACATATTAATTTATTATTATAATTTATAATACCAGTAGTAGTATTGCCCTTCTACATTGTTTCAGCCATTGTAATCAGAGGTGGAATGTAACTAAGTATATTTACTTAAGTACTATTTTGAAGTACTTGTACTTTAATTGAGTATTTCTATTTTTTGCAGCTTTATACTTCTATTCCACTACATTTAAGAGACAAATATTGTACTTTTTACTCCACTACATTTATTTGATAATTTTATTTTACGAGTTACTTTGCAGATTTAGATTAATAATAAAAATATAATCAACAAACTATTATTTATTATTTTATATTTATTTTATTTATTATTTTTTATAACAAAGTATTATTATAGGTTAAGATACTTTATTGATCCTGGGAGGAACTTCACAAACTTCGAAGCAGTATCTAAAGTAATTAAAATTAGCCCCACCTTTACCAGCTGTAACATTAAAGTGACAAACACATGCATCAATATTTATAATCCAGTAATGTATATTATTCTGAAACGGGCCATGCTACATGATGAATACTTTTTTTACTTTTTGTACTTTAGGTATATTTTGATTCTGACACTTTTTACTTATTTATGTTATTTTTTACATATTAATTTATTATTCAAATTTATAGTACTACGTTTATTTTGTCATTTTACTTAAGAGTTACTTTGCAGATTTAGATTGATAATATAAATAAGTGTATTTTATATATAACTATATATTTCAAGATGTGAGCCACAACCGTGACATATAATCAAGGTAGACAGGAAGGAAAGAAATAAACCCCAAAATAATAATAAATAAATAAATAATAATAATAATAATAATAATAAAAGGACAAACACCAAAACTAAAAACAAATTCAATAAAAAAAATAAAAACTGTTTAAAAAAATTGTGTATTTTAATTAGATCATCCCTCCTTGGTAAAGGACTTTCAAACTCCACACCTCCAGTTTGTAACACAGCCTTGAAGTTTCTGGGTTATTTTCTAAGAAGTTAGAAAACATTTTATAACTTTTCTTTCCACTGGCTGTCAAAGGACGAGACGTACCCCTCATAACAAGTAAATGAGTAAATGAGAGTCATGTGCAAGTTCTGTGTAAAATCAATGCCCCTTCCTTTAATAGCAGGCCAATAGCTACAACCGAGGATACTGTGGGCCTGCCCTCTGATTTATTTTTCCTGGAAATTCGAGGGTTTCAACAACCTGGGAGGAGTTCACATTTTACAGTTCACAGCGTGCATTTTTTAGGCTTATTCCAGTATTTGTCCACCAGAGTTTTATCTCCGTCAGTGTGGAGAAGGGTTTATTTTCCTTAAATTCCAGATAATTTCCATGTAGCCTGGTTCTACTTATAGGGTGAAAATAGTAGGGCTGTCCACAACCAAAGACATTCTTGGTTATTTAACACTTGATTACTGAAACTGAGTTTCTCCACAAAGAATCACTCAAAAAGCACCACTTAAAACCTTGTGTTTACCAGAGATGTGCTCTATTAGGACTTTAAGAACTTTAAACATGCACTATCTACCTTTTAACATTCATTATCTGGCGCACTTTACACTCACTTTACACTATACATCCTATTTACCACTTTATTGCTGACTGCACATATGTACATATTACATTTATTTATTGCACATTCTACATTTTTTTATTGACGGACTGTAGACACTATGTTCACCCATTCACTCTGTATCTTTTATATCTCTATTATTGTCTTTATAATTTGTGTATACCTTTACCTCTCCTGTGATTCACTGTGTTTGCTGATGTTGCTGCTTTGACACCTGAATTTCCCTCCGGGGATTAATAAAAGGTTCATCTTATCTTATTTTATCTTATATGTTACTTGGAAATAAGTCATTCAGCATGAAAAAAAGCATAAAAAATGACTAATCGACTAAAAAGACAGTTATTTTAAGAGACAGTTAATTTATTTAAGTTATTAAGAGTTTAGGGACCTGCTGTATTTTAATTATTTTGTGTTTGGTTGTTGGACTTTCATGACCTCAGTATTATTTCTTTTATGGGTACGACCCTTTGATGAGCTCTTGAACTCAACTTTTTAATTATTTTTTCCCTAGGCAACATATTTAATTGTCATGTTGCTTATGACTCTCATTAAGTCCAAGAAAAACAGCTCGTTAGAGAAAAGAACAAAACAGCACGCTGCAATAAGCCCGTAGATTCTTATTAAAAAGACTCAGTCTTGCTGAAAGGAATCAGAGAATCATTTGAGTGAATCTATTACAAATGAAACTGCGTCTGTGTGGTGGCAAAAACATGAAAAGTAACACTGAAAGAAAACTTGCATGATGGCTTGTTTTTATTTTAACTCAATACAAAATTACATATTCACATCACAAGTTTAATGAGATAAAACTACTGTAAAAAAAAAAAAAAACACAAAGAAAACTGCCTTTTTGGAATGAAGCAAAAACAATTTCAAGTAGTTGTGGCATTTTCTTTGTCTTTTCTGCATTTATACATATAGTACTATGTACATTTATAAAAACACAGGTTATAACCAGTCTGGCGTAACAGTTTTAAAATGCATTTACAGTCAGTCACAGACTTTTTTGACATGAGGCATACAGTACTTTCAAAAACCCCATCAGGTAATAATTTTCCGTTAGTGTCTGAACTTCCCTTTCGCTCCATGAAGGCAAAACAAAATCCATTCAAA
Source organism: Sebastiscus albofasciatus (assembly GCA_916701655.1). Classification (NCBI taxonomy): domain Eukaryota; kingdom Metazoa; phylum Chordata; class Actinopteri; order Perciformes; family Sebastidae; genus Sebastiscus; species Sebastiscus albofasciatus. The sequence goes on along the minus strand of CAKAOI010028977.1, from coordinate 40,007 downwards.
AATACTTTAGTATTGATTGTTCAAGCGGGGAAATTATTTCAGTGAATCGTGCTTCCTTCTGTGATGATAAAAGTGCTGGATCTAATTCAGATGGGAGGAAATGTGGGTTGAGTGTAATACTTCTCAGCATGTTGCAGAAGAGTTAACGACAGTGCAGCACTAAACATCTTGATGAGGTTTGAACAATACTCATCAAGCTGGTGATTCTTGGTTAATTCAATTATCTGCACACCTTATTGAACAAATAGTGTGTCGATATAACAGCAAACATCTGCTGTTCCTGATGGGATTAGTGTGCTATAGGTCTTTTAAGTAACATTGATCAAAACAGCACAACTGGTGTACATGTAGTCTAGAAGACTCTAGAAGATGCAGACTACTAAAAGACTCATTTCACAGCTCTGTTTCTATTGAAGTAGATGCCCCTGAAAACAAAAATGACACCGCCACAGTACCTTTGGCAAACACACGTAGAAGTAAGGACAAAAACTGAACAAAAATAATTCATACAATCATTTTTTTTTAGGCTTCAGATGCAGACATTTCCATCAACTAGATGACAGTAGTCACCAAATACAAGACTGAGTCTTGTACAGACAGTGCGTATCAGAAACTATGATAACCAAAACAATCACAATAACATGACAGCTATGTTTGAAGGTTTTCCAACAATATGAGTTTAACAATGAACACTTTTTTCCCCCCCTAAAAACAAGCCCATGAGGTTTTATTTCTTTTACAACTATCTGTTGTTGTAGAAGGCTGTAAAACAACAGAAATGGTCCTGAGGAAAGTGGTGTTCCAGTGGTTTCAGAGCTGACTGCTCTTCTTTTATGGGAGGTATTTTATTGTGCCGTGCCTGTAAACGTGTAAATGAAATGTAATGCAGTAGAGTTTCTAGGTAATTCATTTGTTGTTGTTTTTCCCTTACTTGAAAGTCTCTTGATCTTCTGGCAATTGACGGCTCAGTGCAGACAGACAGGAGTGAGGAACAGCGTCGAGAAGATGAAGAAAAAAGTGCTGGAGGATAATATCTGAGCGGGAGGTCTCTGAACAACCTCCGTCTATAGGCTCAGGAACCCCGCGTTGGTAGAATACTCGTCGTCTCCGTCCTCTTCCTCTGCTTTTTCCACCTCACCTCCACTGTGAGCTGCCGAGTTCTTCCTCTTCACCTGTTTGCTGGAGGGGCCCCGGGGCCTCTGCATGGGCACCAAAAGGCGGAAGCCCGGCTGGGCGTTGGCCGCGCCCAGGGAAGTGGTAATGGTCTTGAATGTGCAAGGCATGAGGGAGGAAGAGGAGGAGGATGAGGAGCATGTGGACGAGGGGCTGATGCTCTGGACAGAGGAGTACCCTGAGCTGTGAAGGTCTGTAGAGAAGGGTTCCTGGTCTTGGTGATCCTTGCTCGACTCCTTTTCCGCTTCAGAGAAGCTGTCTTCATCGCTGGACAAGGCTCTGCAGTGCTCTAGTCTTTCGTCCGCATCAGTCAGCGAGTGCAGTTCGATGGATATCATGGAAGCTATTAAAAAAAAGAAGTGTCAGTTTATAAGAGTGAATCATTTGGGGCAAATACAGACCCTAATATACACACACACACACACACAGCGACTAGCATCCATCCACATTAGTCCATGACAGCAGGCCTGCAGAATATGCCTGAATTTATGTGCTGGTTTATTATGCTGGACGTTGCAACTGCTGCGTCATCTCTAGTCACTTAATGTCCTACTGAGACACTGACTCATGCATTTTTCTCCTTTATGGATTACTTCATTTATATGCTTTACAGAGAAACACCTCTGAGACTGTGCCAGCAACCACACTGGAATAAATTCTCAGCACTCACAATCGCCGTCTCTCTCTCCCTCGCTCTCCTCCTCCCGGTCGCCCTCGTAACCGGAACAGGAAGTGTCCAGGCTCCAGTCCAGGATGTCGCCCAGCAGCGTCTCCTCCTGATTGGACAGCTCGGCAGTGGGCGTGGCCACAAAGCTGGCTCTGCGGGCCTGCATGGCATCGTCGCGTCTCCTTGGGAGAAAAGTGTGTTACAGTGAGTCACCGGAGCAATCCACAGATGGCACAAACAGAACACCTGCTGGGCAAGAGACGCTGTGCAAGTCTGTTTGTTACGGAGCATAGGAGACTCAGCAATGAGAAGAACTGCTAAATGAGCGAGGAGAGGGGAGAGGTGGGGGCACTGGTCAATTTGACATGCATTCCATGCATGTCTTTCAACCTCCTCTGAAACAGGAGCTGGGAGCTACAGTATATGAATACTATAAAAACAGTGAGAGAGGTTTTCATCTGGGATTATGGTTATATTAATACTGTCATTTAGTCAGTCAATCAATTGATACAAAAATACTGCAAGATAGTACTAAGAAGATTAATATCCCAAAGAAATAAGTGTGACATTACTGATCATTATAAAATGCGACTTTCAACATTGTCATCAAGACAGTGACGGTCTTTACACACCAGAGGCGTGACAAATAAACCACACAAAAAATGCAGAGCCTCTCTGTTGTTGTTTAAAATATAATATAGGTGCAACTCAACCTCGTTCTGCACAACTTGATCGGTCGATGCATTTATTTTAGGTGCGAAAGCTCAGAAAAAAAATCAACCTCATTCCGAAAAAATTTGTAATATTCACATTTTGTTTGGCAACATGAACATTTGCACAATCAAATGCAATCCAGTACATTCGCTCCAACATAACTAAACGCCAATATTGTCTCCCTCCACACAGTTCAGGCCCTGATTGTAAAGAGAGCAAAACTAAGATCATTTGAGGAGCTAAATTAGGGATAATGTACAGCCACAGCAGAGCAATGCGGCACCCCGACGCGAAGGCATCACCCTGAAGGGGTTTACTTCCACAAGAATGACTGACTGTGATTGACCAATCAGAATTGAGTATTCAACAAAGCCAAACATATTTGATAACACCACAAATTAGTGAGATTAAAAGAAACAGGCATTAGAAAGCCATGCAAGTGCAGCAGGCTTGAGAGTGCTCCCAGGACGACGTAATAAAGAAATATAAATAGTTAATGGGGTCTATAAAATGTTCTGGGGGCCAGCAGGCTGTGTTGCATTATACACTACACTGAGCAAGTGTTCAGAGTATTGCATGATATATGCATCAATATATTTGGTGTATATTAATTGTTTGTTAAAGCCATTTACTGTTTTTCTTTAATATCACCCAGTGGGGCTGCACAATTAATTGAATATTAATCACGGGTTCCCACAATTAAATGTACATGATCGACTGCTATATTGCCATATTTTAAGACTTATTTTGATGCATAGACTTGTACATTGTAGCACACCATGGAAGTGAAAGGAGCACTCTATTTATTTAAATGTGAAAGTGCAATAAAACATTTTCATTTTGGCCATAATGTGCTGTAATGGGGAACTTGTGTGTAGGGAAGTGGTTTACCTCTTGTTGGTGTTGGATGGAGAGGCGAGGAAGGTGTGGATGTCTCCTGGTTGACCAGTGGGACTGGGAGGCTCCATCTGAGGCTCCACCTCAGGAATCTCCAAGATCTGACACAGCTCTTTAAAATCAATCACCTTGAGGAGGCCATGAAATAATAAATCAATGACCAGTTCCAGAGACGCAATGTGCTGCAATTCAGAAATGTTCGTTGTGTGTCCCTAAATAAAAAATGAAGTACCTTTTCTTTGCTGATGTGCTGGTAGGCGTCATCTTCAAACCGTTGCTTAACGCCAGTGAGAGACACATGCCTGTAATCTTTGGGAACATCTTGACTGAAACTGAGGAGAGACGGAGAGCGAAACAAAGACAAGAAAACAAAAACAGATAAGATGAGTTTGATCCACTTTGCGTGCTGCATCTCGATAATCAACTCTCGGGGACAAATCTTGTTAGTTGTCCATTTGAGAATTACAGTTTGTCAATAAGATGCTCACCTATCAAAGTGACTCACCCTGAGGCACGTTTCGGTGACTCAGTTGGTGATTCACTGATGGTTACTCCCTCCCACCCCCCCTCACCCCTCATCATCCACCCACTGATCTACAGTCCAAAAGCCTCCTACTGTCTCATATGATGCTGCAGCTCTCTCTGGGGCTTCACGTTTGCTGTAATACCTTAATGGCCATCCATTATTCTTGGTCACCAGACATTATAAACAATCCAACATCTAATCAATGTTGAAAACAGAGGCTACACATCACCAATCAATTCTCATTATCTATTTCCAAGGAGGAAAGCCTGGTGAAGCAGTACTCCTGTCTATGTGAGCCGAGGTACAGTAACAACTCAGAAAATGGTTTCAGTTTCTATAGCTTAGAGTGAATACATATTTGTGTTTCCCCGACCAGAATATAGGCTTTGAAAAGCTGCAGTGCAGTAAATTAACAGTTGAATAAATTAAACTAATTATCAATGCTTCAAAGTCTGTGGGTAATTTTTATGTTTTATCCACAGTGGATGCCTTAGGTTATCAAACAGTGCTGCTGTCATTACTCGACAGTGAATCAGTGAGTCAGTGATGCTAAACACTGGAAAGCAGTATAATGACAGGACTACTGCAAATGCAACAGTAAAGCGGACTACCAGACCGGACAACACCGTGGTAGTGACCTGTCAATCACAAGGTAGCCGCGCCCTAAAGCATCCCCTGCTATATGGTCTATCTGACTCTAAATGGGACCATAATTTACTAAATGAACATCATGCTGTATTGAAGAAGACTTGAAACTAGAGATTGAGACCATAAACTCATGTTTATAATGTTTACTGAGGTAATAAATCAAGAGAGAAGTAGGCTCATTTTCTCATAGACTTCTATACAATCAGACTTCTTTTTGCAACCAGAGGAGTCGCCCCCTGCTGGCTGTTAGAAGGAATGCAGCTGTAAGGCACTTCAGCATTGGCTTCACTTTTCAGAACCAGAGGTTGCCACTTGCACACAACACTGGTGTCAGACAACAACTGTAGGAGATGTCTATATTTGTCAAACCAGTGGTTCCCAACCTGGGGGTGAGGACTCGACATAGGGGTCACATTGAATCCAAGGGGTCATGAAATGATCAACAAGTTAGGAAAGAAAGTTGTGATCCATAAATTATGTTTACTTTTTGGGATATGTTTCTTTAATCTTTTTAGTTTTACCTAAATGCCTTTAAAAATATTAAAATTAAACCAACCGAGAAGGTAAAAACAAATATATATAAATATATTTCTGAATCGTCTTAAAGGCTCAAGTGAAAAGGGTTGAGATTGGACATCACTGTGTTAAACCATGCTCACACCACATGTTTTATTTATCAGAACACTTGTTCAGTTGTTTTATTAATACTTGTAGCTCATCAGCATCATCTTTCCCTGCAGTGAAGAAAATAAACTACATAGGTAGCAATGCACATTACAAGGAGGGCATAACAACTTTCCTTGACAACAACTGGCTTCTGTGTGGACTATATGGATGATGATTAGAGCATTTGCTGGGTATTTTATAATAACAGCCACATCAGTTCACAGTTATGTCCAAACAATGCAACCTATAATTTACAACAGAAATACACAGTACAGAACTCCCAGTGGTGCAACGCCATTTTGCTTAAAATGCACATTATTTATTTGTGCTGAACACTTGTCAGCCTTTAGACGTTGAACAAATATGCAAGCCGGATAATGCTACGGTTCAGCGCCGGGAGCTGTGCCGCATTCGAGTAACCAACTGAGAAACACAATGCGCCAATCAGAACCCATTCCATCTGCTAACCTGGCTAATCAAATAGGTAGCTACAGGAGGGCAAGTGCCAAACAAACTGCACCTATTCAAGGAATGAAATCTTTTCTTTACAGATATGACTTCCCCTGCTGAGATCACAACAGATCAAGTGTATTTTTAAGTGCCTTTTGAGAATAGAACCTATTTCTATGCCGGCTCTACCTCTTCCAAGGTCATGATAACACCAATGCGATTATTTTTTTTAGAGCTGATCTCATCGTGGCTGAACGCTCCACTTGAACTGAACTAAGGGAAAAGAAAAGACTTGAGTGTGCTCAATTTGACCTGACAGATTGGGTGATGGAGCAGGAGGTGGATGAAGAGAGAAATCAACTGCTTGGCTACCAATCGATTCAAAACACACACACACACACACACACACACACAGCGAGAAGCTTACCACTTGACATAGAGCAGCACAGCAAGGGAGGCGAGTTCTTGCTTGGAAAAGCCTGTGTAGTCAACTAACTGGCTGGGCCAGACGGGAGCTGCAGAGAGGGAGACGGTAGACATAAGTCAAGGGAAACATAAACTCTGCACTCAACTAAAGCTGTTAATTCTATTAGTTTGAAAGGATGTTGAAAAGGAGGGAACAATGCTTGTCAAACAGGCGTGTTGTACGTGTGTGTGTCAGCGAGTGTTATTACCATAGTGATGTAGTGCTCGCGTAAGCAGTAGTGCAGCGCAGGCCAGTTTGGAAGGCGGCGGTGTGGCGAGAGCAGAGTAGAGCAGCGACAGCTCGCAGATGTAGCTGAATAGGTGAGTGGTCCGCCTCTCCAGAGGGAGCAGAGACAGCAGCACCTCCCCGTAGTCCAGCAGTGTGGGGCTCTGAGGAGAAGTGCATGAAATCAATCAAATACAGTACTTCAAATTCCCACCAAAAAATCTTTTTCTTGTTGCTTAAATATTTATTACATAAGGGTATCTGTAGTACTCACCTTGATCTTTCCCTCCAGCACAGAGACAACTTCCCCCATCATTCGAACCAGGTCCTCATATTTGTAGGTGTTGTCTGTGAGCCAGACAGCTTCACGTATGGTCAGGATTTCTTTACTGACATATCTGAAAACAAAAAGAACCAAACATTGTCCTAAAAGTTAAAAAAGAAAACATTTTAATCTATAACTCATTTGTATTTATTCAAAACTAAATCTGTAGCATTAATTTTACTCTCAAAACCTGCCATCAAATATTTTAAACTTCCCAAAAAGAGCTTAAAAATCCTCCAACCTCAAAGCTGGTACCCCTAAATAATCCCTTAAACAGAATGCAAATAGGGCTTCAACTAACAATTATTTTCACTGTCAATTATTTTTTTGATGAATCGATTAGTTGTTTGATCTATAAAATGTCAGAAAATTGTCGATCAATGTTTCCCAAAGCCCAAGATGACGTCCTCAAATGTCTTGTTTTGTCCACAACTCAAAGATATTCAGTTTACTGTCATAGAGGAGTGAAGAAACTAGAAAATATTCACATTTAAGAAGCTGGAATCATAAAATGTTTACCTTTTTTTCTTAGGAAATATCTCAAACCAATTAATTCAATCAATTATAAATAGTTGACGATTAATTTAATAGTAGTACATTGAAAGTAAAACATATGAATGTTTCAGAGAAGAGGCGTACAGTATGTGCGTTCTCACCGTGTGCAAACCACCATGCAGGCGATTCCCAATAACTGGAGGCGAGCCTTGGGGACAGAGCGCAGGGCCAAGTAACGGTCCACGCAACCTACAGTCACATGCAGCGTCAGGCTGGAGAAATCCTTCATGGTGGTCACCTCCACCAGCCAGTCCACCAGGATGTACCTGGACCAGCAGAAAGAGAGGGAGACAAGTAGAAATTAAAGGTTGTGAGCATTTAAAAAAAAAAAAAAAGAGATAATTTGATAAAGAATAAAAAAACTTTCTGGGGTCAAGAACCTCTTACATTTCAATTTGAATCATGTTAATGCCACTTATACTGCATACTTTAAACAGAGAGTCATTTTATTCAAATTGCATTTGCTCAATTTGATGGCATTTATTATCAAAAAAGTTAGAAAAATGTCCTTAAAAAAGTCAGAAAAAGGCATAGTCCAAATAAATCTAGATGTTTAAACTTTCCAGTCTAAAGCTGACTTTCAGTTAGTGCATCAACTTAAAAATAATGAACTTACTGCTGTGTGTTGCAATCATATCAGAATTTCTATTGTCCCAAAGCTAACGTGGGTCGGAGTAATGGACACAATATGCTTGTTTTATTTGTGCAAATGGTCCCATCTGTAGATATGCACTTTTTAATGATACAGCACAATTTTATAATTTATAGGAAATAAATTTCACGGACCCCACTTCGAGAATCACTGCCTTAAACTAGCAGACATTATTTGATCTTAAAAAGTTTAGCCATAATAGCAGAATCACAACTTGAAATCTCCCAGAAGGCTCTCTGCCTTACAGGGAAGGTGTTTAACTTTATTCTTTAAAACACTTGTGCTGGTGTACCGTTTCATCTACTCTTTAGTAATGTCATTAAAGGACGCCAAGATGATGAAAACACAGTGAGTCATCATCGCAGTGAGTAACTTGAGCAGGGCAGACAATAATAATCCGTAATAATCGTGCCAGTAATATCACGGTGGAGTTTGTGTTCCTCTCTACCTCATGGTGTCCTTGATGCCTCTTCTCAGGAGGCCCTGAACGCAGTGTCGCGATGCCGGATTAGAGGTACTGAAGAGCTGAGCCACCAAGTCGGAGCAGGCTTTTGACTCCAGACCCAGCGGATTCCCATTGCTGCAAACTTTAGCCAGTGAGAGCTGAGGAAAGAAAAAAGGACAGTGTGTTCAATAAATGTTTCACAATGGCTTAAAATGGCTTGTTGAATTGGATCACACTAAAAAAGACAACAATAAGATTGAGCTTTGCAATAGTTTGCTGCTGTGATTACAGAGCTTGTGATTCAGTAGTGCAGCCTGGGAAAAAAGCTTTAAAAAAGGCGATGAAAAAAAATAAAAAAGTCAACAACTGTCAACGCCTCTTGACGCTGCCTGAAAGTGCTTCAATAACGTCCAACTCTGGGTGAATGGAGGAGTGGGAAATGAAAAAGAGAAATGAAACAAAAACATGACAGATGAAAAGCTGTCAAAAGACAAACACTTCGGTGTCTTTTGTATCACTACAGCGGACGACCGAGGGCGAATAAAGACAAAGAAGGCCATCACAGGCCTGAAAATACACAAGAACACATTCAATCAACTGCTGCATCAATATGTTGCAAGTTTCTGTCAATCACACACACCTGTGCCTCCCAGCATCCTTTGCCAGCATAGTCCCTGAGGGTTCGGATACACTGGAGGTACCGGCCTGGATCTGCCATCTGAAATAAAACAATTGTCTTATTCCTCAATAATATACTTGCAAAATATGTTTGCTACAAGCAATAAAACAGTGTTCGTCTTCCATTTTTTAATCTATCACTCATCAATTTGAGTACCTGTATGAAATATGCTATAAACAAATGTGCCTTTGTGTTTGAGATGAAGAAACTGTAAAGTAGCCTAAATGAAACAAGGTGAATGTATCAAAGTATAACTGATTAGAAAACTAAATTTATTTTATTATTATCAATTTCATGCTTGAAAGGTCTTCGTGTTCATGTGGTATCAATTTTGTTCGTCTAGTTTCTGTTCATTTTGTATCTCCAAAAATCAATAAAAAAGAGAATTACAAAAAAAAAATAGAAAACTAAATGAGAGAGTCAGACTCACAGCTGCTTTCCGGTTGTGTTCCCACAACATGTAGGAGCTCTGTAGACAGCCAGCCTGCGACGAGTCCTCCAACATAGATACGGCGTCCGAGCGTCTTTCGTCGCCCTGGAAAAAGGTAACGTGGTTCCAGGTGTGAATGACAGATCATCTTACTTAATCAAACTGACAAACTGTTCTGTTCCTAGACGCTAAGAAAACAATGCTGAAACTCAAACCAGGACCCTTTTATGTAAGCAGTGTGAAGTCATCTGTCATACTCACTTCAAACAGCTGCAAAACTCTGGCCAAACAGTGTAACAAGGGTCCTCTCTTCTCCTGTAGAGGGAGGAGAAAAACAAATTCAAATTCAATTCAACAAACACTTGAAATTAGGAATCTGCCTGATTTTTACATTAATCATATTGTCACTACCGTTGACCTTAAATTTGCATTAATAATAACATTATCAGTGCTTATAGACCTAAGCTAAAAATTAATGCAGTTTAATTGTTCGTAGATGTTGGTTAAAAAGAAGCTATTTTTCTTTACTTTGAAATGGCAATAGAGAAACCTACCGCGTTGTTGTCACACTCAGCCTTGAGGCGGTCGAACACCACGGCCTTGCAGCAGCTGCCGGTGGGCGACCACGGCGGACGGATGAACACCCAGATGAAGGGATCCGTCGTGGGAGAGTGCAAGCTCTCTGCCAGGCTGAAGAAGTGGGAGGCCTTGCGACCGCACACGTCCGCTCGCCCCTCGTCGCTCAACAACGCTGGTGGAGAGAAAAGAGGCACAAGTGAGGAGCTGTAATCACTCGTAGAAATCATCAAGAGGGTTTTATGTCACAGTTTCATTTGACCTTTATTTGACCAGGGTGTAGTGTTTAACTTACGTCCTTCATTGTACAAATAAGCGATCCCTAGCTTCACGGCAGCTTCAAAATTCCCTTTCTCAGCAGCTCTGAAAGAAGAGAGATGTTTCAGGTAAAAACTCCTACAGAAGTGAAACAATACAGCACTTTTTCAGGGTTTTTCTTTATTTAACAGAAGTGACTGTACCTTTCAAATAGCCATAAGGAGTTGGGGGATGGCCACGTGTCCCTGAAGCTGACCCTGGCCCATACACTGGAGTGGTTGTCAACAATGTCCCGCAGCTGGGAGTGAACCTGTAACAGAGGTCAAGATAAGTAGTCCATCAATAAAAGAGACATCTGACCTATCTAGGGCTGACCGTTACCACGGTAATCGACCTCCAAGTCAATATTCGAATGCTTCCTTCTTATTTTTTTCCTTTTCTTATATTCAAGTATGTAATAATTATGTATAAAATAATATAAGAATCCAAAAATAGTCAATGAAATTAGGAAAAATTATTATTATTAGTTAGTCTCAGATGGATATCGGCGTTTGTTGTGTGTAGAGGCAAGGTCCGAAATTAACACCCGCAAGAGCCAAATGCGGGTAGATTTTTTGTTTGGCGAATAAATCTTGGAAGGCTAAATCGAGAATCTCTACCACGATTTTGGTGTCATTTAAGGGCGTGCTCCTCTGTTCTCTGTGTCGGAGTTTGACACACACACACACACACACACACACACACACTATAGGGATGTTACGAGAACTGGTACCAAGTCTACGCCAAAATTCTGAAAACATGGCGGTACTCGTTTTTTCTACCGTCAGGGCTCGAGACTAACAGCGCCTCGTTGTCCCGGGGATAATCGAAAATGTGTTTTCATCACAGTACGCCAAAGAGTAAAATGAAGAAGTGCTAGTACGGTGTACCGGTGAGCACTGGCCCACTTCAAGCACTCATTAAACATCAATGTAGTTAAGTTATTTTGCTTAAAATGTTGCTCTGGCCTTTTCTACAAGTTTGTAACAGGAGAGATGGAGACAAATAGGCCAAAGAACATTTCGGCCTACTGTGCCGCGCAGCTCTGAATACCTTCAAATATTACTCACCAAAGCTTCGAAGCCCAAAAAAAAAATGGTATACGGGACGGCCCTAGACCTATCAAATCAGGTGGTCGCAAGATGCCCGAGCCAGAACAAATTTGGGATGACATGGCACATACACATTAAGAGGTTGTGTCGTGGTGTTACAGTACGTTTACTCACAGCTCTGACAGACAGCAGATCCTCAGCAGAAAGGCACTGGAGCACACACAGGAGGACCTCCTCGGGTAGAGACAGCAAGGTCAGGGCTGGAGTTCGCTTACGGACCCGCTTCCGAGCCGGAACCGAGTAGCATTTGGAACAACGGCAGTGGACTATTGACAGAAAAGGGAAGTTAAAAGTTAGACACTTGTATGGTTCTTATATTCAATGCAAGACACAGCATAGTGTGCATAATATAACTTAAAAGTCAAAATGGACAAGAAGTCAAAAGTGCTCAGAATCACCAACATTTCATGACAAAATGAGCAAACTACATATGCTGATGAAGGACAGTTGAAAGCATAATCTAGTAAGTGAGTTGACCTAGAGTTGAGATTGTCAAAATACTGTATATAATGAGGCAATATAAAAACTAAATTAATAGTTCATTACTATGGTCATCTGAGAGGAATGGGCAGAGTAAGAAAGTCCTCAGCCAAACCAGAAGCATTTCGCATCTAAGTGCAACGGCTCACAAACTTATTCTCACATTAATGTCAGACAAATATTTGCACTTCATTTAAAGCAGACCAGTGGCAGGTTACTGTGCTAAACTGATAGACAAGACAGGCAGGCACAACAAAGGTGAATAGAATAGAATAGAATAGAAAGCTTTATTGTCATTGTATTAAATACAACGAGATTCAGAGTTGCCACTTCTGGTCAGTGCTTTAAAACAAATACTTGACAAGACGAGGCAGATAAAACATATAACATGTAAAACACACATAGTTATAAAGTAAATAAAATATAAAAATAGATGTAATGTAAACAGAGGTAATTGCACTTGTAAAGTAGGTAGGGCAGATGTAATAAATAAAGGTTCATATTCAAAACTTCTAACATAAGTGTGGTCTAATCAAACCCTCTGTTTGAATGTTTAAATCCATGGAAGGATTATTATCAAACAAAATAAGCATACAACTATATAAGTCCAATTTATTATTATTATTATTATTATTATTATTATCTGAGCTGAACTGAGCATCTGACTGGAGTTTACTGTGCAAGCTGATAGACAGACACACCAAAGGTGAAGGTTCATATTAAAAACTCCTAACATAAGGGTGGTCTAGTCAAACCCTCTGTTTGAATGCAGAATATTTAAAACCATGGAAAGATTATTATCAAAAAAAGTATAAAAATAAGCACACAACAAGTGCTATAGTGAAGTATTAACAGCTAGAGCTCAGCTCACTCTTCCTACACATCACTATTTTAATTACTTAGCTATAGTTTCTCCTCTATGTTATTTATTAGTATGCCCCCTTTGTAAAGCGTCCTTGGGTTTCTGAAAGGCCCTATATAAGTCCAATTTATTATTATTATTATTATTACCAGCTATCTGAGCTGAACTGAGCATCTGACTGAGGAAAAGTCAAACCAAAGTGAGCGCCCAATTTTCCCTCCTGTGCTTTCAAATGCAACTCACACAAGATGCGACTATGAAGTAACATTATAGTATAGTATATATAGTTTTTAATCACCACAAACCTCAAACAACACCAGTAGATAAGTGATATTTATCTAAACATTACCTACATTAGCTCTTTTTGAAGCTACAGTAACTTGCAGGAGGAATCCATGGCAACAGTTGGGTTGGCTAGTTGAAGAAGCTAGTAACCAAAGCTAACTCTGTCAAATCACATTAATTTAACCACAAATCACACACAAACTCACTTTACATTAAGTCATGCACATATTTGTGGTAGTAAGAGTTAGTTAAAAGTTGATTTAATGTACTTACCGCCTGCTTTCATTGCAAGTTGCAGAAATCTCTCCTCAAAGTGTAGCTAAAGTTAGCAGCTAATACTAGCTAATGTTACACACATACAAAGTTATACTCTATTTCACAAGAACAGGAGATATATACAGTGTTACAGTAGTGCTCCCTGCCTCTGTTGTGCTGTATTAGATGACTAATATCTTAACAACTTGCTAGCTGAATTCAAATATTCCACCACGCGTCCTCACTGTGTTGGATCCGCCCTCAAAGCGGCTCTAAGCACCGCCCACTTTCACCGTTTAAACGCTACATTCAATCTGATTGGTCCAAAGCGGTGACGCCCACCTACCGCATAGTAGCGCTGTGATTGGTCAGCGTCTAGAGCGGTGTCGCTGATTGGCTGGATTTTTATAAACTGTAGAATGTCAGAAGATGATTGGACAATGTAGCGACATTTCGAACTACGCGCTCGCCAGTGGAGGCGTGTGATTGGTTGACCTGATTATGAAGCACGTCCTTAGATTAAACTATTTACTGGGGATTGTGGGTAATGTAGTTGTGAACTGAGAATGCTGTTTAAAGGTACCCTGTTTAAAGGGACAGGCGCATAAATCAGACACAGAGATGATTTTTGTATTTATGACAAGTACAATAAGCAGAGAAAAGTGCTTTGAACACCAAGTCATTGTGTCACATTTATTATTACTATAAACTGACAATAACCTGATATTTCTCACTGTGCAATATCATTTTCCACTGGTGCAATTTTGTTAATAGTCTGTTTATTGTCAATACTGTATATACTGCTCCTATTTTTATACTTCCTTCTATTCAAATAGTTCATATTTTTTTACACTTTGTTTACTCTTTTTTACTGTGTTAGCTGATGCATCTTGTTTTTTGCACTATCCCCTTTGCTGCTGTACACTGCAAATTTCCCCACTGCGGGACTAATAAAGGAATATCTTATCTTATCTTATCTTATCTTATCTTATCTTATTAAAACTGATCTTGTGTCTGTCCTGGGCACACTGAGAGATAGCAAATGCTGGTCCAAAAAGCAACATTTTATTTATTAATTAAACTGTTTAATCAAGATTCAAGATTCAAGATTCAAGATGTTTATTGTCACGCCGGTTGTACAGGTACAAACGTGTGAAATACTTTTTGCCGGGAAGCTCCATTAAAATAATAAATTATATTACATTTACATTATAATTACAATTATAATCCTAACGTCTATAAATTGTATAATATAATAATATAATTAGAGTTAGAACTCAATTCTTCTTCTTTGTTATTTGTTCATGTTTTACAAAGGGTTTAACCTGAGCCAGGCCATACAACAAAGATAAGATAAGATAAGATAAGATATTCCTTTATTAGTCCCGCAGTGGGGAAATGTCCAGTGTACAGCAGCAAAGGGGATAGTGCAAAAAAACAAGATGCATCAGCTAACACAGTAAAAAGAAGAGCTAAACAAGGTGTAACAAAATATGAACCATTTAAATAGAAGGAAGTATAAAAATAGGAGCAGTATATACAGTATTGACAATAAACAGACTATTAACAAAATTGCACAAGTGGAAAATGATATTGCACAGTGAGAATGAATGAATGAATGAATGAAATTCCACCTGAAAATATCAGGTTATTGTCAGTATTTGGCGTGTAAGTGTAAGTGGTCTACTGGAAGCAGTGCTGGTTGTGGAGTCTGACAGCTGCAAGAAGGAAGGACCTGCGATAGCGCTCCTTCACGCACTTTGAGTGGAGCAGCCTGTTGCTGAAGTAGTAGTAATTAAGTAAATAGTAATTATATACATGGTGAGTAGTAAAAATCTGTTAAATACTATTATTATTATTATTATTATTATTATTATACTATATTAAATATATAGAAATGTATACTTGAAGTTTATTTACTTCATAACATAAACTTGAAGTTTACTTTTTCATAATGGTAAGTAAGTCAAAGGTTATAAATGAAAAAGAATGAAAACTGAGGATTATTGTTGTGTTCCTTGTAATGGAGCACAATAACAAATCATGACCTCGGTTGCCTTGCCCTTTTGCACATCACACACACACACACACACACACATACACACACACACACACACACACACTCACACACACTTCTTATCAATATCTGTGTGCCAGAGAGCAGAGATGCAACCGATTGGTTCGGCCTCTGACGCAGCTGTCTCTGAGGAAATTACAGGAATGACAGGATGATTAAGGTCATTGTGTTGGATCCCCATTGTGAATAAATAGACTATACTCTTTTCTCTTGGCTGGATAGTGTCTTCTTCATTTCTGGTCTTTTGAAGAGGTTCACAAAGGAGTAGAGTACACTACCAGTAGTAATCATTTGTTCCTTTCAGGCTCACTATTGATCTGCATCTCACCCAATCTCCTCATCACCTACAGGAGCTTTTGGGTTTTTTTACCTCTACCGCTCAATAGGCCTTTAAAAAGAACAGAAGAACATGTTTTTGTATGCTTGAAACAAACACTATTTGTTTTATATTTTATAGCCTATACCTCCCAATCCCAATAAACAAGCCAATTGTGTTCAATCTGTATCTGTCACTCTTCTATAAATATAATCATGTGTGATGGCGAATAAAGAAAACACATTTCTGCCATTTTTCTCCGAGTTCATCGAGGCGTGTAATTCTTGCTGGTGTTACATGATCAAATTATCTTGTAGCTGTGTGACCTCAGACGGGGCAGAGGCTGTGACATCCTCAATTGGACGCAGTTACTGTTTCCATAGAAACGCCAACCATTTTCTCAGTAAAACACAAAGTGACCAGTAAATGGCTAAGGAAAAGCGATAGGTTGGTGCACTCAACATAAATTGAAAATAATTATAGCAATAAAAGCATGCACAATGGCGCTCGCAAAACTGCGGATTCCCACTCTACAATTGTGTTCCCTTATAAGCATTCATTATTTCTTAGCATAATTTCTCCTTGTCGTTGTGAAGCTGCTGCCTCCCACAGGAGATAATTGACTTTGATCTGAGAGGAAGATGCAGCAAGGTATTAATTAATGAAATATAGAGCTGAAAACGTTTTTAAAAAAAAAAGCTTTTGTGGACTGAAACACTGGCATTTGTTGGCTGACCTTTGAGTCAGAAAGAGAGACAGAGCAGGGGGCGATTCATGGAGGGAGGGATGGAAAAAAACTTTGCAATATCTTTTTGTCTGTTGACAATTGGCACATACTCATGCTCATCCAGGGATAATCAAAAAATCCTGTACTCTCAAGTATCTGAGTGATTAAATCCGATAGCTTCTCATCTCATTTGTTTCTCTACACTGAGTCTGTGTTTTAATTTCATCTTGCTTGTGATTTAATTTGACTGTCTGGCCAGACATGTGTGATTTCCGTCCGCACCTGCCTCCAAAACAGCTGTCGTAATGTCTGAAACACAATTTAAACGTAACTACATCCGACTACAAAAGTGACAGCAGGCACGGTGACTAATAAATACATAGACAAGACTGTCTTTAGCACAGATGCTGTTGATCAGTAATTTGAATAAAACATAAATGATGTTCCCAGTGTGGCTCAAATCCAGACTTCTCTGTGTCATGTCGTGCTGCCTGTTTTTCTGGCTTTGCATTTTTAAACTGATGTCAGTTTTTTGTATAATTTAAAGTATGATCAGAGCCAAATAGCGCCAAACGCTTTGGGTTTGATGCCAAGTTTCTGGAGATTGAGAGGCGGATGAGTTGCTCCCATCTGGTTTCCTGTAATCTGTGCTGACCCGTGCAATCCAACCGACCACTTCCACTCCATCTGCACTTTGCCCCCATTGGCCTCCCCGGCCCTTTATCCAGACCTGTTCCCTCCACACCCACGCAGACGTTTCCCAGCACATAAAATGTGTTTAATGCAACACAATGAACTGAACCAGTCTCATTTGCACAGGCCTGTGTGTTAATAACTCAGAGAATATGTCTGTCACTGTGAAGGTATAGTGTATTATTTTGCCAGTAGGGGGTGTCGTTTATTCTGCTCCATACTGGCCAGTCTTGTTTTCCCTAACAACCAAATGATCACACACACGTCTCCAGGTCTCTGACCAAGTCATCCAAGCTGGCAGGGCAGCACATGCGTCTATATACAGCATCGAAATTTCAAGCACAGGGGAAGCTGAGGTGGTCTCGTCAACCAAAGATGTTTTTTATGTTCTATGTACATGGTGAAGCGCCGTGACGGTTATAATCTAATGTGCACACTGTTCAAAATAAACAAGAATGGTGTCCTCACTATCCACATCTGTCCAAAGGTTCTTCCAGATCGATCGGGATTGAGCGTATTGCCTGGATGATTCTGAATAATCTCCCAAAGCAAAGTAGTTTAATACAAAGTTACACATTTAATAGGGCTGTCAATCGATTCCAATATCTAATTGTGATTAATCACACATTTTTTATCTGTTCAAAATGTACCTTAAAGGGAGATTTGTCAAGTATTTAATACTCTTATCAACATGGGAGTGGGCAAATATGCTGCTTTATGTGCATGTATGTATATATTTATTATTTTAAATCAATTAACAACACAAAACAATGACAAATATTGTCCAGAAACCCTCACAGGTACTGCATTTAGCATAAAATATATGCTCAAATCATAATATGGCAAACTATGACTTGCCCCCAAACTGCATGTAATTATCATAAAGTGGGCATGTCTGTAAAGGGGAGACTCGTGGGTACCCAAAGAAACCATTTTCATTCACATATCTTGAGGTCAGAGGTCAAGGGACCCCTTTGGAAATTTGCCATGCCAGTTTTTCCTTGCCAAAATTTAGCGCAAGTTTGGAGCGTTATTTATCCTTCTTCACGACACGCTAGTACGACATGGTTACCAATGTCACTCTAGCTTTAAAACTGAGCCCGCTGCAACTTCCGAAACTACCGAAGTTGAGTTAATGCGTTAAAGAAATTAGTTGCGTTTGCTTTAAAGCGTTATTATGGCGTTAACTTTGACACTTCGAGCTACAAACTAGAACCTCACAGACCAACGTGTTCACATAACATTTATTTAATACAACAATTAAAATGCACATATAAGTAGTAGAAATATACAGTAGAAATATAAAATTGTCGTGTATATACAGCACCAAATATTAGAGGGCACTAAACAAAAACAAACACATTTCCTGTCGCTCGCTGGAGCGACAAACAGCATTGGCAGACAGCGTGTGCTGTCTACTGGGTGAGGGACGTGTTTCCCCCGCAGCAGAGAGAGGTAGATTTTCCCAGAAGGCAGAAGGGAAATCACTTCACGTCTCTATAACAAACAAATTCTGGTCACCTGCCATCAATTTTTTTAGTGTCAACACACTGTCACAATAGCAAGTACAAGTATGCAACCACCGTGTACTACAATACATTGCGCTGAGCTAAAAAAGAACATACTCATAAATACACTTTATGGGCATTTCCTTTGACTTGGCCATACAGTATGCAGCTGAATACAGACTGTTAGTCCTATTAGGTTCAGAGTAGACTTACTACACTCTGGTTAACTTGGCGTTTTCACTGCTTCTGCCAGTAATATCCCCTTAGAATAACACTGCTCTGTTCAGGATGGCTGATCCCATCTAACCGCAGGGTTAGCTCTCCCACTCCCACTTAAAAGTGAAAGGAATGACTTCCCAGGCTGCCTGCTTTTGTCCTCCTCCACTACCTCCTTATTCAACCCCCTTCTTCCCAATTCCTTCTCTTTGTTTTGTTTGGCTGACAATCAGTATGCAACAGAACATCTAAATGCACACTGAGCCGCAAAAATAATGAGGGAGAAAGGGCTGATCAATTGCATGTTTGAAGCAGATGGCCTCCAGGACGGTCGGTCTTTGGCATTGTGTGTTAACTGCTACCTCTGGATGCATAGACACATTTCACTCAGCAACAAGCATCACTAATCGGGCAGCCAGAATCGATGATCAATGATAGTTCTCAAGGGTGAAGGAGTGCTTTACAGTCCTTCACATGGAGACAAAACGGGCTCCTTTTCAATTTACATGCATTCTCTGTGTTGCACTTTCTACTTCCGTGATTTGTATTTTCCACCCCGTGTTACATTCAGGGACAGAATATTTAAGACATGAATAAAAATGCCATTGTTCGTCTCATCCCGTGAGACCACACACCAACAAGAAAGCACCTCTTCGCAGATGTGGAGCAGCTACATTCACTCTTTCTTTTCTGAAAGGAAAAGTACATGAAAGGGAAACCCAAGAGTCACTTAGAGCACAAACACTAATCAGTATTCACTAGAGAGCAGCCTTGTACCGTATTTTCAGACTGACAAAGGGATTTGTCACTCACTCTCAGTCAATAGTCTTTTCCACTCTCTGAGAGAGAAAATAATCCACTTTCTTTGGCACGGAGAGATAAAGACAGATGTCTGTGGACTATGGGGCTTACATTTATGTGTGTGTCTGATTTGAATGTCAAAAAGGTTGAATGAGTGGGATCAAGTCATAAACTAGGGATGGAGGATGGAGGAAGGCATATGGGATGGATGGGAGAGAGAGAGAGAGAGGGAGAACAAGGGGGGAAACTCTCAGGGTTCAGATGGAAACGGGGGAATGCGACAGAGCCTTTTTCCATGAGTGCTTGCTCAAGGCACTAAAGAGGGAGGGGCCCTAGGGGAGCAGGATCAGTCAAAGTGTCCCTGCAGTGGCATGTCCCCTCGGGCAGTGTCCTTCAATAATCCTGGCCTGCCCCGTGTGGGGTCGAGGTGCCCCACGAAGACACAAGGCTTGGCGTAAATGCCCGCACATTGACAGGAGGGCAATAAGTCAGTCAGAAAGTCACTCCTTTGTAATGTGAAGCTGAAGCTACAAAAGGCCTTTCAGAGCATGTTGCTTTACTAGAAGTTTCTCCTGCTTGGCGTGGACATCATGGCTATAATGTGCAAATCTTTTTGTTCCTTAGTAGTGAAGTCTTTCAGTTCACCAGAATCTTTATTTGAGTCCACACTTCCCCAGCAGGTCCTCTGCCCTCTCCAGCTCATCGTCCACACAGATGCCAGCAAGATCCTGCTGGACTCAAGTTCCACTCTCCCATTGCGTAAAAAAAGCCCCCAACACATTGCTGCGGTGTCACAGGACGAGTGAATGACGCCGGCCGCTGACGCGGGTGCGCTGCTCTTTCTGGCTGGGTATCGGGTTGCCGTCTTTGGCCCACTTCTGGCCTCTTGGAGAGTCACCTGTCCTGGCAAGAGGAATGCTGTGACTGACGTGCCTAGTGACGCCAGCGTTGACTCCGGCAGCAGCTCTGCATAGCGTGTTGGGTGTCTGCGCAAGCGAGCTCCCAGTGAGGCTGCCAGTGCATATGGGAGTGAGGACCGCGAGGGCCGTGTGTCCGTGCGTGTAAATATGCATGTAGTGTGCAATGCATATTTGCGTGTGTCTCCTCTGAGGTTGTTTTGACACTGGACACCTGCTGTCTGATGATAAAAGAGGCATTGGTGATCCCTCCCTTGCCAATCCAAAATGGTCCAAACTTTACAGACTAAACAGATACTCAGTGTCCCGCCTATCTGTCCTTCCACTCTCTATGATTTCCCAGCTCTCCGGTATGAGCTGAGCCAAACTCTGTGATAAAGAATAGAGGGGGATTTGGCGCTGGGCGGAGGTGAAGTGGCGGCTTCTTTAGCCAACCCTTGAGCTCCCGGCCCTTGGGTATGTCTCTACTTTCAAGTTCCTACCACTGTTTTTCCCCGTGTGCTTCACAGGGGACACTGCTCAGAGGTGAAAGAGCCTCCCTCTTTCTTTTTCCTTCTCTTCTTCTTGTGGGCAGTCCAACAGGCGGTGGCCATCAGCAACAGCAAGAGTCCCATGACGAGCAGCACCACCGACACCACTTTAGTCTGGGGCAGGTCGTTGTAGGTGTAGGTCACCCCGGTTCCTGCCGCGCCGATCACCAAAGAGATGATTCCGAAGGGAAAGATGCAGCGGTACCAGGACTTCTCCATGCCTCCGGTGGCCTGGGACAGACGCTCCAGAGAGGAGAGCACCTCGGGGACTTTGGCGCCGCCGGCCTCCAGGGACTGACTCTCCTGCCCCGTGTTGCTCTGGGGTTGGCAAGCCAGGTGGCCCGTTGTACAGCCCATCCTGATGGTGTGGGCTGGTGGATCCTGGAACCAGGCTGCAGCGTGGGCCTCCTGGATCACGTTCGCAGTCAGCTCTTGCCTGGAGAGGCAGAGAGAAATAGAGAAAGGCACAAAAAGAGAGAAAGGAAGGTCTGTGTGAGAGCGGAGGAAATGACTAGAGCGCGTCAGATGAAGGCTTTCTAAGTCAGCGCTGAAATCCACTCACACTTTCCCCTTCTCTCCCTCCCTCTGTTGCTGTTTCTGTACACTGCCTGCTGGCTCTCTGGCAGCACATTGTACACTCTGCTGAACGTAGTGGCGGGGGATATATAAGGGACCATGGGAAGGGGAGGAGCCAGGGAGGAAAAACAGGGAAGTCCAAGCGCTCCGATTGGACTGGCTCGGTGTGACGTCAAGCATTGAAGCAGGGAGAATAGGGGTTGACGAAGCACAGGAAGGGGGAGGGGAGAAGAGTTGACTGCTCCCTCTTTTCTTTATCTCCACATCACTGACTCTCAATTGCAGTCTCTTTTTTTTGTTTTCCTGCAGTATAAAAGCGTCCTCCTGGGTGATACAAAAACCCACTGCTGACTGGAAATCAGAGGAGAAAGGGGAATCCCTCATCATCTCAGATTGGAAAGTTTTTCAATCCCACCATGGCACCACAGCAGCACAAATGTGCCACCTCCATATGGTAATTATATAGTAATGGTGTTCCCATTGCAGCAGCAGCAAACAGAAATCCTGCGACCACCCACACACTCCTCCGTTTACGTGCATGAGGACACCTTAAGATTTACAGCAGGACTTCAACTATACAACGCCTCGATAATGTAAATGTAAATACACTAATGAGCTTGCCCATACGTGACGGTCCCCACTGCTTTCCCACCCACACTCACTGCTAAGTGCCAGTCCTTTCTGCATGGAAGGCAACCTAGTAGTAGTTAATCCCCCCCCCGCATCTCTTTCTCTCTCTCTCTTCCACGAAAAGAAAATCAATCCAGACAGCTCTCTCCGCCTAAACTTGCTTATCTCACTCCTCCACATCTGAAAAGCCATGTTAGGGAAGGATAAATGTGTGTACACTGCTGAACGTCTATGTTTTTATCTTCGGGCATTACTGGATTTGATATGGCAACATCTATTTTTCTTTCCAAGCTTCTTTTGAAAATGAACTGTGAACTTAGCATTGATTATGGCAATTTGTTGCTGAATGGCTTTGGAATTTACTGTTTCCTATAATACTAGGGGAAGCAAATGGTGGTTTCAAGTGTTTTTAAGGAGCACGCCTCTTTGATATGCATGAAAGCTATGTCTAAAAAGTCATCTCTTGAAGCTTTGCGGGCATGAAACCCATAGTCCATGACATCTTGGGTGTCTGAAGAGATATGTGTGAGGAACCACTTAGCAACTAATAAGATGTAATTATGGGTTTTAAAAACATCACTATGCATTTGTATGGCATGACTTCAGCTTGGCAACATGTTTCTCCTCAATTATATTAAAAGGATAATTGGTTGGAGGTTTTGAAGTGGGGTTGTATGAGGTACTTATCCATAGTCAGTGGATACCTACAGTAGATGACGGCTGGCACACCCCCCAGTTTGGAGAAGCAGACAGGAGTTACCGCACGGAAGCAAAGCAATGTACTGCTGTGGACGGGGCCGGCAGCAAAACGTATTTTAGCCACCTAAAAGAAAGACTCACCTAAAAAAAACAATATCAGTTTAAGTCTACGCTATATTTAGAATATTTTTCCTTGTTTACCTTGCCATCAGACAGCCCTTTCCGACTGGGAACTGAAGCCGTTATCTACGCTCTCACCAAAGCCACCAGACTCCATTGAAAAATACAGCAATTTGACCTCGCAGAACACAGGAGGTGCTGGTCTACAGCTGCCTCGATCGGTTAGTTTGTGTTATTGTGTGACTTTAGTTAGTTTGAATTCACCAAAGTCACAACAACCCAAACAAACAGCAACAACGGCAGCGGTAGACCAGCAACTCCTGTGTTCTGCGAGGTAAAATTACTGTTTTTTTCAATGGAGTCTGGTGGCTTTCGCGAGAGCATAGATGGATACAAAAGGGCTGTCTCTCGGCAAGGAAAACCAGCAAAAATATTCTAAATATAGCGTACATTTAAACTTATATACATTTTTTTAGGTGAGCCTTTCTTTTAGGTGTCTAAAATACGTTTTGCTGCCGGCCCCGTCCACAGCAGTACATTGCTTTGCTTTCGTGCGGTAACTCCTGTCTGCATCTCCAAGCTTGAAAAGTGCCGTCATCTACTGTATAGGTAATACACTGACTATGGCTAAGTACCTCATACAACCCCACTTCAAAACACCTGAACTATCCCTTTAAAGATTACTGCTATTTAATGACCACAATGCACACATCAGATTAAGAGATGCCTAATATTCTCATATAAATGCATGAACTAGACAACTGCTCCGTAGTTTAGACGTTTTGCCTTGACAGAAAAATGCAACTTAAACCAGAATGTGTTCAATCACATAATGAACCCTAATGCAGCTGAACTGATGAACAGACTGACTTAACGATGCCTGCTGTCGCTCACTGTGCAACAGAGCCGGAGGAGCAAAAAGAGGGATAAAAGAGGGAAAGTGAGGAATGTGTTTGTGAGGGGCGGGGTGCAGGAGAAAGGAGATGTTCAATGGGTATTTAAAGGAGAGAAGTGGATTCTTGGTAGTACTGTTCGGTTTCTGTGGATTTGTACTTGGACTCTGGCACTGCAGTGGACTTTTAAGGCTAGAAAAAAATGTGAAAATAAAAGGGTGAAAAAAAAAGTAGGAAGGAATGAGTAGGACAAAGACTATTCAACTCTCTGTGTGGGAGCATAGCCTACGGGAAAACGAAGCTTCTTTCATGGAAAGCAAAACTGACTGAGAAGATTCCATTAGGTGACAAAAAGAGGCGTGAGAAATATGGGACAAACGCGTGAGACATGGGTAACCTGGGCAGGGCCAGGCCACGCTGGCCGGAGTGAAAGAGCTCTGCTGGTGACAGCCAGAGCCAGGCAGCAGCTGATGTATGCAGGTCACAGGAAGGCTGAGTTGCGTAGGCGCCACTCCCTCTGGGACCTGTGTGTAGTGTTGACGTGATCTCAAGGATGCTTCCCTGCCTTCTCCTCTACTCCGTTCACACACACTGATCCAAGCTCGCAGGATATTTCTATAGTGCTGCAGTGGTGAGACACTTCTGGTGCCGGGACAGAGATCTGTATTTCTGATTTTAAACCAGGAGCAGTTTCCCCCAACGCTCCTGTTGTTTTAGACACAGGTAACAGCGTGAAGCTGAAATAGTCATCTCCCTTTTATAATCTTTTTATTCCTCTCCTCGGGGAAACATGCCATTTCCAGCTTGCAGCATGCAGAGAGCCAGGCCCCCAGGCATCTCTGTGACTCAGCCGGCTTTGAGTATGCATGTCCCTGCGTTCGAGTGCAGTAGGGCTCCAACACCCACGTCCTGCTGCGTGAACCCAGCGCCACCTGTTGCCCAGTCTGGCACAGCCCCTGCCATCCACACACAGTCATCTGTGGGCACGAGCCTTTAGGGCCTTTGCCAAGCCTCCCTGTATCTCACACACGCCCTCGTGTTAACATTTGTGGCGGGCAAAACCACGATTACCGATTCTCTCAGCTCGCAGAGACATCATATTGGCCCCCATACGGGTTATATATGATTCAACGTATGCCAGGTTATAAAAAGGAAATCGAACACATCATATGGATAGAGTGAACTGAAACACACTGGGAAAGGTCGCAGGTCTGTCTCATGACTAACAAACACAATCATTCACCGTGTGGAGCTCCTCACAATCTGATTTGCCAGACAGAAGGGAAGAAATTGGAGCACATGGAGAATGAGCCTCAAGTCATGGCGTGCCTGCTGCTTTCGGTGAAAGGCAGGATTAAAAAAAGGATGAAGCGCTCACATTGTTCCTTTGCATCACTTAAATCCACAGATCAACAAGCCGACCGACATGTAGCACACTGATAAGTAAATTTAAAAAAATTACTTAGTCTCATTTCCGCATGTGATTCTAGGTCATGGATTGAATCCAACTAGCAATTCATTGATTGCTTTTTGATGCAACAGTAATAACTAATCAGGCGATTAACATTAGTCACCTGTTTGTGTGGTCTGTGATCAATTCCTCTGTGAGTTGAGTGCCACCTGCTGGTACAGTCAGTGTTGCAAGAGCTCCATTACTGACCTCGGGTTAAGTTTTTTCCATTACACATTATTCTAGGTATTGTTATGTAATTTAAATAGAATTTAAACATGGAAGTACCACTGAACCATTAGAAAAATAAAACCTTAACGCTATTAAAATTGAAATATTTACGAGAACTGGATTACAAATATCCAGACTGTGAAATCTATTTGCCACATGCCGATATCATATCATGTAGTAAATGAATGTCAATGTCTATAAATTATTGCTGTCCAGTGAAAACCATGCAAATTTGGTGATTTCTAATATTTCAGATAAATTGAGGGATTGAATCTTTCTGTGTTGGTTACATTACATTATGATGGAGGAAATACAAAAATAATAATTAATAAATAAATAAAGGACTCGATAGATAAATAAATACAAATGCTATTAAAAGTAGCAAAAATAATATTAAAAAAATTTCATTAAGACAGACATAAATTAATATTTCTGTTTTATTTATTTACCTTTATATTATATATTATAGTATTAACTCCCTTTTTATTTATTTTATCAATTAATTAATGACTACATTTATTTTTAATATTATTTTTGCTACTTTTAATAGCAAATTTATTTATTTATCGAGTCATTTATTTATTCATTCATCTTTGATTTTAGCAGGTTACATCCTCCATACCATTCTCTGGCCTCTAAAGCTAAATAAATCATATTAAAAACCCCACTGGATTATCTGAAAACAACAAGCGACAAGATTGTAACTACAGCACTACACAGTCAGAAACGACAATAAAGATGATAAATGATAAACAACCATAATCTTGTTTAATTTTTCCAGACATACAACTTACAGCATGGCATCCGACACTGAATAAATACAGTCACAGAACGCTAAAAAAACATAAAGTCTTCACAATAATCACCTTGATTCAAGGATCAATACAACTTTATGTTGCTGGTTGTATTGACAGTGTCAGAGGGAGTCAACTGGTGTTGCACTGGACTGCATTATACTGAGAGGTAATCATTTATTTCTCCTATGTGTGTAAATAGGAGGTGGACATCAAGTATAATATGCTCTATAGTCATTCGGACTCAGAGTCCAGGACTATGGCAGGGAAACGCTCCCCTCCTTCACCCAGCAGGGAGTACACGTCTCTCAGCACACTGATGCTGGGACATCCAGGACCTGGTGGTACTATAGACGAAAGCTGAGGGGACAGAGCGTCCAACAGAGCCTGTCACACAGAAGAAGAGACTGTCAGCATATTATTTCTTAGCAGGTATTGACTACTACTCAGACCAGAACACACAGACTGTCTAATCAATGAGCACAATGAGATGTCTGATGAACCCTTACCTGCTCCAGGTGAATCTCTTGCTGCAGCAGTGCCACCCTCATCCTCAGCGTCTCCAGCTCTCTGAGTTCAGCCTCTGTCCTGTAGGTTATAGTCGGGGGCAGCGGTGCAACCATCCCATCTCCCCACACACCATTTGCCCCAGCGGGGCACAGACAACCTCCCTCTGGCCTCCATCGATCCCATGCTTCCCACTCTGACGGAAAATACGGTTATTTTTAGAGCGTGAGCGTGAGCAACCGTACCCTAAAACGTTTTTCTTCTCCGCTGCCTCAGCTTTAAATAGCTAGGCCCTCGCCTAGCCACGCCAGGATAGACAGCTTTAAAACTCCACCGTCACAGAGAGAGAGAGAGAGAGAGGGGCCAAGGAAAGTACTGATCTGGCACTGAGGTTTCACTGCGGCTCTGTTTTCATTTTCCATACGCCAAGACGGAGAGGCTGCATTAGCTCGTTAGCACGCCACATTCATCGCAACCATTTTTCAAATGCTGTTAAAATGCAATAAACGCTTAATCCCTCTCATGAATATAAAAACTCCCTGAAATAAAAATACTCATTGAAATGTGGATGTGAGATGCTGGATTGGATGGAGGTGTTTGTGCTAAACAGGGAGCTAGAAATTACTGGAAACTTCTCTTTTCACACCGGCTTTAGCAACATGCTTGTGCCGCACTGGAGCTGTAACTGCTAAACATAAACAAAACTCCGTCCCTGAAGGTGATACGGTCATTTGAGTGGTGTGAATGGAAAAACCTCTGGGGTGTTCAGCTTCATTATAACAGTATCGTTGAAGGTAATGGAAATTCTACCGTGTTACATACTGTAGGTTCTGAGTGAGTGATACCTTGACACCCAGACATGATAATAATAATCAAACACAGGGTCAGTCTGTGCTGTGGAATAAATCAGTTCAATAATCTTCTGCTCACGACCACCTTCATATAACCAAAGTTATAGGTTGACATGTGATTCTTTTAAGAGGAAATACGTGGTTTAAAATGGTAGGTGATGTTATGGAGAAACAGGATTATTATTTCCTACCTTGTTTCGCTTGGTGTGCAAAGTCCTGGAGCTGTGCTGCGATCATCGGTGTTAGACAGGAGTCATACTTGTTTGCCTTACCACCTGTATGGAACAACATAAAAAGAAACAGCAACATTATTACAGGACATAGCAGGATTGTTGGGTTTAATTGCACTGTGTTAATGAATCTCATGTTGGTAGACCGTGCAATTATTAAAGGGGATATATTATGCCTATTTTTCAGGTTCATACTTGTATTTGGGGTTTCTACTAGAACATGTTTACATGCTTTCAATGTTCGAAAAGCACATTATTTTTCTCATACTGTCTGTCTGAATATACCTGCATTCACCCTCTGTCTGAAACGCTCCGTTTTAGCGCCTGTCTCTTTAAGCCCCCCTCCCCAAAAAGCTCTCAGTCTGCTCTGATTGGTCAGTGCTTCCAGGTCTTCCACATCTGAGCTCTCATCTCTGGGGAATCCCTAAAATCTTGGTATTTCACCCGGATGAAACGTAGCAGTGCACGCTTCGGCGAGCTCCGTGACCGTCTCAAGCCGTGCTCTGAGTGCACCTTCATGAGTTTTCCACGCTGGAGGGTGAGTTACGTTTTGTACAAATAATCTGCAAGGAAGTGTAGTTGCGGTTGCAGCCGTGCCAGCAGTACAAAAGGCACAAAATCGAAGTGTATCTTCGGAGATGATGAAAATAAATTGCACTTAGTTTAGGCTACTTTATATGATAACCTGCGTGCACTTTTGTAAGAATGCGGAACAAATAAATGAGAAGTTTGACCGAACTCCCACTGAGAGAGTTTTCCTGTTGTTGTGGGGACATTTCACAAAGGCTTTTCTGTTGGTTGTTTCAGCCAACAACAAGACAAGCTGTGGGTTTTGCTCCTGCCATGTTAGCAGGTCCGCAATAGTGAGGAAATCACAATGGCGGACAGCGAGGTCGATTCAGCAGCAACTCCGTGGGCGGGGACGTTACCTAGCTGGAGGTGGTTCTACTGCTCGTTTTTACACCTTTTCTGATAGACGCAGCAGGAGAAAAAGAGAGGATGGCATTTTGCATAACATGTCCCCTTTAAATAACTCAGCTGCTCGTTCCAGGTTCCCGATCATGATTGGCAGAGTCTCATTACTGGTATATCAGCCTAAATAGCTCTCAGAAAGTCACTTCCTGCCAACTCCCTGTGCAGTTTCCTCCCAAATTACCATTTTCTCACCCACACACTTGTGTCATCAATTGCCTACATTTCTCCTCTCATGTGTCATGTGCTTTTACCCATCTCTGTGGCTGCTCCTGGCGTCCGTTTGGCCAGAATCTCCTCTGTCTGGCAGCGCCGGGCGAGGTCACGCCCTTGGTGAGTCAGTCTGTCGACCAGAGCTCTGGTCTGATCTGGGCAACCACGTGGCCAGTCCGTGGGGAACTAGAGGGGTCAGAGAGGCGGGGTCAAGGATTACTCGCCGGGCATCTGATTGCTTTGAGGGCTGAAAGTGTATTCATCAAATTTGTGCTGACTCTGACTGTCAAACTTTTTACAGCTGGGAACTGAGTATATTTCCAAACTAAACATTAGACAACATGGAAAACATGTCCGAGGCTTCCCAGCCCATTCTCACAGGCTTCACTAGAAAAAGGAAGGATACCGTAGCTCTCATTCTCTCCATGAAGCGACTCCTCCCTGGCACAGGTTTCCTCTGTAGGGCAACGACTTTGTCCCATAACCTAAAGATAACGCAGAGAGGGAAACTTAGTGCCCGAACAACAGAAACTGTGGAATAAAAAGTTCACAATGTTAAACACACAGACTGGTTTTGGCCACCTGTTTTGTTTGCTCCTTAGAGATTTCCATTTTGCTGTTTGATCAGAAGCTCCCCTGCCATTATGCAAAGGTAAACAGAATGATTATAATTGCACAGCAAACATATGTTAAACATGTTTCCATATGACAAAGTGTGGTTTTCTTCATGTGTAAAAATCAGGGCTGTCAAAGTTAACACGATAATAACACGTTAAGGCAAATTCATTTTAACGCCACTCATTTTTAGGTTATAGTGGGCTCTGTTTTAAAGCTAGAGTATATATACTGGCATCATTTGAAACTAGATAACCTCCAAGAATCCATTGGTATCAACCATGTCATACTAGCTTGCCACAAAGGAGGCTAAATAACGCTCCAGACTTACACTAAATTTCGGCGAAGAAAAACTGGCATAGCTATTTTCAAAGCGGTCCCTTGACCTCTGACCTCAAGATATGTAAATGAAAATGGGTTCTATGGGTACCCACAAGTCTCCCCTTTACAGACATGCCCACTTTATGATAATCACATGCAGTTTGGGGCAAGTCATAGTCACAGCTGTTGTTGCCTGTTGGGCTGCAGTTTGCCATGTTATGATTTGAGCATATTTTTTATGCTAAATGCAGTATCTGTGAGGGTTTCTGGGCAATATTTGTCATTGTTTTGTGTCGTTAATTGAATTCCAATAATAAATATATATATATATATTTGTATACATCAAGCATATTTGCACACTCTCATGTTGATAAGAGTATTAAATACTTGACATATCTCTTATTAAGGTACATTTTGAACAGATAAAAAATGTGTGATTCATTTGCGATTCAATATTTGAATTGATTGACAGCCCTAGTAAAAACATACCCATTCTGTCGAGGTAAACTGGGAGCTCCGGACTCCTCTGTTTGTGAAACAGGCACTGTGGTATTCGAAGGAGTGGAGATAGCTTCAGCTTTGCCCAGGTCACTTCCACTCAACACGTTGCTTCTAATAGTCTTGTTTTTCGAGTGGAGGGCAGAGGTGTGTAACTGACCCCGACCAAGAGAGCCAGACGCCGAGACGGCCTGCTGTGATTTCCTCGCTGCCTGGTGATGAACAACCCCAGCTGACGAGACAGGACAGTTCTGGGTTGCGTCTCTATTAGTTGTTGTTTTGCACCGTCCAGGATTGTAGCTACTATTCGAAGGTTTTGAGCCCAGTGTGGAGGATACTGTCGTACCAGGTTTTCTTTTAGAAGTCTGCATTCCCTCTTTGGATGTGACAGCCGCGCCGCCGAGTTCCTTTCGAGGTGCAGATTGTTTGTTTGAGGCTTCTTTAGAAGAACCTGTGCCAGTACGGACCCGAAGGGCTTTCTCCAGGGCTCGCTCAAGCAATTCCATATCTTCTTTTTCCCCAGGCGAGGTATCTGTGCCTGTGGAGATAGCAGCATGCAAACACGTTGTTACTGTTAGTTATTTCAGTATTCAACCTGAAAGTCTACTTAGATACATGACCTCCTTGATGACGAGAATGAAAGAGAGAAGTGTGATTATTTATTACAGGTATAAGACTGATCTCATAATCTCTCTACTTAGCTACATTCACTTAAAATGCTAAAATGAACAATTTATTTTATGTTACATGTGATGTTTTTATCCCATAGAATAGAATCTTTTTGGTGTATAGCGAGCGAGTGACAACAGATGAAAAACTGTCTTCAAAGCTAACTCATTTCTGTTGATTAACGAGCTTTTACCGGAAAAACAATCTAATATATTTTGAATTACCTGTAGCAGCATCATCTGCACATTCTGACTCATCAGTGCCCGTCTTTGGTTGTGGCGTTCTGCGGGGAAATACTTCATATCACTCAAAACAGCCAAGAGGTGCACAATTAATACTATAATATGATATAATCTTTGTTTTATAATATTTAATAACATTATTTTTTTTTCATTTCCTTATAAAGCACCTGTGTGTATTCCAAATGTACAAAGGTGAATAAACATTTTGTTAAAGGTCCCATATTATGCTCATTTCCAGGTTCATACTTGTATTTTGTGTTTCTACTAGAACATGTTTACATGCTGTAATGTTAAAAAAACACATTATTTTTCTCATACTGTCTGCTTGAATATACCTGTATTTACCCTCTATCTGAAACACTTCGTTTTAGTGCATTTGAACAGAATTGCAATGGAATTGCATTGCTAGGCAACAGCTTGTGTCCATGTTTACTTCCTGTCAGCTGTTGTTATTTACATACACTGCAACAGGAAATAAACTGGGACACATTTAGAATGTTTATGTTTAAAACCTGTGTAATGGGTCTAAATATTGTATATTTGTGACCTCACAAATGGACAGAAATCCTAACGGCTTGTTTCAAACGCACAATTTCTGAATATGGGTTGTGTGTATTTCTCCGTATATTGAGCGTTTTGATAGTTTAACAGTATTTATATATCACTTAAACCTGCTTTATAAAATAAAAGACCTGAAAATCTCACTTTTTACAATATGGGACCTTTAATAAAAAGAACAAATAATCATGCCCATGCTCTGTGGTGGATATAATTATGTTATTATAGTGAGACAAATTACCTCATACTGTACATGTCTTTGGCATTACTGTAACATTTCTGCAGTTTCTTGTTACTTATCAGTTTGTGCAAATATATCACCAACATGCAAACACTTTGCTATTCCAACTTATCACTAGAGGTTTAATGCACCACAATTGTGTGTTTTTGTCTATGCAATATATCATTAACAGCGGTGTTTTGCAGTGGAGAGAGAGAGAAACGTTTGCTAGAAAAGGCACTGCTGGGATTCGAACCCAGGATCTCCTGTTTACTAGACAGGCGCTTTAACCATCTAAGCCACAGCGCCAGATGGGTGCATCAGGGCACAGATGTTCAATTTATCTAATCAATATGATAATGCGACGTGTACTGTACATATCCAACATTATTTAGTGACTTCAGTGAATGTTTTAACACCAGTTTACAGGAGGTATATGCACCAGAGACACACCACTGGGGCTAAAACCAACCAGATCACATTTTTTTTCGGCTGAATTCTCTCTGATGCCTTCAGGCCGACGTTATAATAAGATCAGATAACATAAGATAAGATAAGATAAGATGAACCTTTATTAATCCCCGGAGGAAAATTCAGGTGTCAAAGCAGCAACATCAGCAAACATCAGCAAATAAAGTGAAACACAGTAGAGGTAAAGGTATACAAAAATAATAATAATAATAATAATAATAATAATAATTAATATATTATATATTATTAATTCATATTATATATATATTAATTAATATTATATATATATTATTAATTAATTAATAATAACAACAATAATAATAATAATAATAATGTGCCCTTAAGGAGAACAAATCGTTACTCCAAGTCCTTTATCCCTTCTGTTAAGCTGCTGAACACACACAAAGCCCATTTTAAATGACTGTTATTTAGAGGGACTTTAAGATATGTTGTTCTCATATCTTATTTTTTGGCTTTTATTGCTATAATGTATTTATATAGTTCTTATTGTAACTTGTCCCTCCAACTTGCCCCATGCCTTTAATATCTTTCCTTTGATTTAACTAATCATTGGTTGATGGATGGATGGACTGGGAATGCTACAAATGAAAGTTGTCTGAACTGAACTGAACTGAACTGAAAACAACATTAAACACAGTTTTAAATGAGTTTCTGGCGACACAAAGTGTAAAAACAGTGTGGTGAATGACTCAGATGTACTTACAAGCTGTGTAATAGTTCTCTGTAGAGTTGAATGCTGTCGTTAATCTTGGCTTGTTCAGCTTTACAAGACTTTATAGCTTCTTCAACAGCTGACAGCAGCGACATAACTGACGTCAGACGTCGCCGTGACAACAAGCAGCAAACCGTTTACCAACTGTTGTTGAACCGTTGGTTTAAAACCTCTGAATTAACTTTAGTGAAAGTTTACTGAAAAACGCTAATCTGTCACAAAAGGTACGAAATACCTCGTTGGTTTACATCTTACAATAAAAAAAACACAACAAGTTTTTTTCGTGCAGACCCGCGAAAACGAGAACTTAGCGGAAGCGGAAGTGACGATTCTTCTTGTTCTTTTTTTTACGTGAAACCGGAAGTAGTTTTTTTATTATTCTTATTTATTTATTTAATTTCAAAATTACAGTTTTCTTCATCTCCTTGTATTTTTATATCTGGTATATTTTTTTGTACTTTGTACTTTCTACTACTAACTTTTTTTAACTGCCTTTTTACTAAAATGTTTTGCACTATAGAACTGTGATGCTGGAAAATTGAATTTCCCTCAGGATCAATAAAGTTACTATCTATCTATCTATCTATCTATTTATCTATCTATCTATCTATCTAGCTGTCTATTTTTTTTTCTTCAAAATGACAGTATACATAGTAACAGCAGAAAACATTAAAAACATTTACATACAGAAAAAGCATAGCGACAACATAAACAAAGAGCTGTGCCAAACATAAAAGGACAACAGAAATGAAACAAAACAAACATAAAATAATGAAAAAATAAAATAAGACCATGCGAGAGTATGACAATAATTTCACTTAAAAACTTTAAAGATATTGCATACATTCATTGTTTTCATTGCTTTTTTGTTTTGTGAGGAATAAATTGTTGACAGATATAGATCCATTTCTTTCATAAATACAAAGAAATTAGGCTTTTTTTTGGTAAATTTACACTTGTGAATGTGGAACTTCGCGAGAATTAAAATTAAATTAAAAATAAAAAAATGCATTACTGTCTTTGTCGCTGTAATCATAGCAACCAAATATAATATCTATATAGTACAGTGCAAAATCTGAGAAAATGTTAACAAGTATAAAATTATTGACATCTTTCCACAATTCACATGTAAATTTACAGGACCAGAATAAATTAGAGCAAGTTTCAGGATGTGATTTGCAGAAGGAACAATTTACATCTATATGTCACTCTTTAACTTTTGTAAGGAATGTTTCACTGGATAGAAACTGTGTATCAACTTAAATGACACCTCTTTTACATTATTTGTTACTGTGAAACAATGTGAAGATGTTTAAAAGGGGTATCATCGTCATGACACTCGTTTGAAACGGCAGCAAATACATTTATTTTTATTAAAATTAACTAAACACGATGGAAAAACTTTGAAAAACCAGCTTCCTCTGCGACAAAAGTTCTCACTTCTCGCAAGAAGCGATGCCGTTACCATGGATACGGGACGCTGCTCCTTCATGTCGTCACAACAGCTCATTTGTAGATAGATAGATAGATAGATAGATAGATGAAACAAAAAAAATATACCAGATAGAAAAATACAAGGAGATGAAGAAAACTGTTAGGCTGAACTGTGCAGCGGTTTCTGAAATTCAGTGTCACTGTCTGCTTCCACCAGAGAGAAGGATGAAAAAAAAAACCTGAATAAATTGGAAGACTCTGCTTACACCTTTTTATTTATCAGATCCTACTCATATTGACTCATATGTGTCATAAAATGTGAATTACCAGTTGCAAATGATTAGGCCCACTCTGAAGAGCGATGCGTGTCATTTTGATAACGACATTCATTACATTTTTGTTATTATGTTCCCATGTAGCCTGTTTACATGCTGTCCCTGTGAGTCACAGTTATTAAAAACAGGATATGACTGACTCTAGTACAATATGCTGTTGATTTGCTG
This sequence comes from Sebastiscus albofasciatus, assembly GCA_916701655.1. Lineage (NCBI taxonomy): Eukaryota > Metazoa > Chordata > Actinopteri > Perciformes > Sebastidae > Sebastiscus > Sebastiscus albofasciatus. The sequence continues at coordinate 4,407 of CAKAOI010028977.1, read as the reverse complement.
CTTTATCTCAGTGATCCAATCAAGCCTCAACACTGAAACGATTTATATACAGAAGTAGTAGTTGTTGTTGTTGTGCACATCAGTTTATCTGCCACACAGTAGGTCAGACACTCTTGTTGTCCGTGCACAGTGAAAACTATTACATCTGATTTGTGCACTCATCTGGAGTGGCTTTCCCGCAGATGGACCAGTGAAGTATTGATTTCCCAGCTTTCAGCATTGTTTTCTGAGACTGTGTGATTTTTACACATGATAAATAAATGGTCTGTATACAATAGGCCCTTTTCACAGCAACCATTTTCACATGTAAATGCAGGGTAAGCACAGGTGTAATTAATAAAATTCATTATGGTCTCGTTCTATTTAGTGTGGCACAGCCATTTCAGTGAGCCAGCATTCACAATACCAGGGCCCTGGCCCATGTACCTAAATAGAACGAATTCATGTTATTAATTACACCTGTGTTTACCCTGCAGTGACATGTCAAATGGCTGCTGTGAAAAGAACAAATTATAAAACAAACATATTGTAAAATTACGATGAAAAACAATATACGACTAAAATTACAATAACTTATTATGCATCGAAAAATTAACTTCCATGGGCTCCACCATTTCTGACAACGTCACAAGTTGTGAACTCGAAGCTTTCAGAAACTTTCCACTTACGAGGTCGTGAATTCGACATGAGGGGTTCATATGGACCCACCCTGAATGGTAACCATGGTAACTGCATCCATCCTGTATCATCTTCATTTGCATCTTGAATTGTACATGATTCTTCATGTACTGCATCTTTTACAGGACTACTGCACACACACACACACACACACACACACACACACACACACACACACTGGTAAATACATGAGGACATGAAATCAGCATGAAGTCCAGAAACAAAGATTTCTATTTTCTGCTGCGTTCAATTCCAAACACAGAAGTCAATATTTCCCATCACTGCTGGGAGAACTGGACTATAACGGTGACATCAAACAAACATGGCTGACCACTCAGACAACTAGTTATGTTTACAACTGTGAAATGATCTATATTGACACTAAACTTTAGAGCAAGATAGGCTTCTTCATATTTTGGATTTGACAGGCATGTCTGCTCAGTGAGCATTGCCATTATTTTTTTGTCTTACTGTCAAAAACCTGTATGTCTTGTAGCCTAGGTAACATGACATTCCCCTTTCTGAATCTTAATAGTCTTATTGCTACTATCAGAGCACTGTCTTTTCTTTATTGATCCAAAACTACTTTGTACTTTTAAACAACTTTGGTTTTTTTTGTACTGTTTTGATGTTTCCCTCATCATGGCCACACTTATTCTGCTTTTCTGACTGCATGATATGATCAAAAGCATCACACCATGCTGCATTTCCTTCCTATGAGGCGTGTGTTTACGCGAGTGTTTTTGAAAGCCATCCAAGCCATCAGCGCATCACATATGGGGTCCTCAGCAGACCGGAGTGAACAAACAAAACCAAATGGCAGCAAAATAGAGTCAAAGCATCACTCAGTGAACACGGTTGCCAAACATTTTGTTTTGTGAGTTTCTCATCTATAAATGGACAAATTAGCATCCATTGCCAATCTTTACCACCCCCTAGCAGAGCTTTTTGAAACTAACTCCCCTCTCCTCTCTTATTGAACTGTATCGCTGGCAAAGAATCACTTCCCAAAGCAATTTAATGTAATGGCAACAGCTTGCTGGCCCCCGTTGGAGGGAAGTGAATCATCTTGTTAGCTCATCTTTATCCCCTCCCCCCCCCCCACCAGCCTCCTGTGGCTCAGTAGCAGAGCGAGGTGGAGGGCGGCTCAGCTGCCACGCCAACCAAGCATCTGACACTGCAGCCGGCTGCCAGACTAATATCAGCCTCTGACAGTCACACACTTTCTCTGCCCCCCATGCACGTACACACAGACACGCTTACACACACACACACACAAATATACCCCTGCGTACAATCATTAACCGATGGACAAATGTGCTCAGCAAACAAACAACCTCGTACATAATTCATGAGCAGCATGTGTGAATTATTTGTACACAAAACACCTGCAAAATCCTGATTAAACTATGATCTGTAATTGGCAGAAGCACGTCGTAAACAAGATGACATGAAGGAAGCTTGTTTGACATGTTAACGGTTCAACTGGAAAGACTCAAAGATTTCTGGGTATCTCCGTGTTTGCTCGAGACAAACACCTGTTAATCTAGAAGCACTGATTGTAATTACAGAGTACACTCTGTCAACTCTCTCATCATGTGTTCCCTGCTCCAGTTCTGGCCCCTTTCATCTCTCCACATCTCACACCTTCAATTTATTCGCTTCTTCAGTATTTCAAATGTGTTTGACTCAACAATAAGCATTTGGTGTTGAGATCTGTTGTGGATCCAGATGCTAAACTCCTTGTCTTAACTCCATAATAGTATCTTATCTTTTTCTTGGTGTTTGGTTCTGCTAAATTATCAAATTTTAATTTTAAATGCGATGGAAAAAATAACACGTTATGTAAGAACTACAATAATTTCAGTGGCCTTAGAGAGCAACAGATGGTGTTGCCAAAGTGGAATTGTTTGATATGGGGGAGAAATTCAAGAAAGATGGATTAAATTTTTCCAGGAAATAACAGAAACATCTCATGAGGGTGACCAGATCCCAACAAACCAAATGTGGGACTTTTTTTTCTTGGAGCAAATATGATTAAAAAAAAGTAATTTATATAAAACGGTTGCTATATCGTGACAGTAGTGCATGAAACAGGTAACCTGAAAAAAATCATGTGCCTCCTTGTCCTCCGGTGCTCCTAACGGCATCTGCAAGATTTTACAGACTAGAGGAAAACAAGCAGTAAGAGCTGATCTGAGGTCTGCTGTCCATCTGCCATCTATGAGAGCCGGCTGTCAATCACTCGCGAACTCCGATCAAACGGTCAAACTAGGCAGCGCTGATCAAATATGAATCAATATTCTGTTACTGTAATGCCTATTTCTCTCCTTAAATGTTTACAGAATCATCTTGTAGTGTATGTTTTGCTGTAAAATGAGAAAGTTTGTGACACGGCCGCCATCATTGTGAAATCTGTTGAAGGAACACCAAGTTCTGGTCACATGACCGGAGCACAGCCAATAGGAATGCTCTCTCAATGAAATTACCTGTGATTGGTCAAAGTCTGATCAAAGTAGATTTTCTAAAGCCTGAAAACAGAGCCATGAGGAGGAGCAGAAGTCTAGTTTTCTCTCAGAACACTTGAATTAAAATATGCTGAAAGGTTATTATGGAATGTTTGCCCAATGATGCCAAAAAAATATACTGCTTACTGCCCCTTTAATCTTTTATTAGTGGCAGTATGTCTATGTGGAGACTGGCAGTGTCTTGGAAGGGAACCCGCAAGCTGGGAAAACTCTCGCGAGATGTTAAAGGTTAAGCATTGATTTCGAATAGCTAAGGTTATGTATTGATCTCCAATAGCTACATTTGGGTATTGATCTTGAATCGTTAAGGTTAGGTATTGATCTCGAATAGTTAAAGGTTAGGATAGGTCGTCGAACAGCGAGTCTCGCGAGATCTCAGAGCAGATTTCGCAGTTTTCGGGTTACCTTCTAGAGCCCGGTGGAGGCGGAGTTGTGGACGTGCAGTTCCTGTCCTGGATCTCCAGCCTGATTTGTAGTTCTTCTCTTCTGTTAACCGGCCTGCCACCGCTTTGCTGAAGGTTGGTACTGTCAATATGATACTCAAAGCCTTTCTAACACGTTAATAAATGCTTTAATAGGTGAATAAAGATGTCTAATCTGCAATAACGCTCATTAAATCTTGTTAAATCTCGTTAAGCTTGTTGAAATGCTAGCTAGCTGTTAGCTAACTTAGCCAGCAAAGTTAGCTGTTGTTGTCTAAATGAAGCTCCTAGAGATAGTTAGAGGACTGTCAGGAGTGTTAAACATGACATGTGTTCGTATGACGATGAAAGGTGGCTTGATGTTATGATTTATGATTACGTTGAGGAACTGAGCTGAATTAAATCACTTAAATAACCTAGTGTAAGCTACAACAACAGGACACTTTGACACTTTGTGGTAAACGCCAGAAGGCCTGTCTGTGTGCTGCTGTGTTCTGTTGTATGAGCTGCTCTTTGTCTGTCTGTGTGTTCATGTTACCTACAAGCCTGGGTGTTGTTTTCTTTCTTTCAAAGGTCTTTTTATTAATTGTCAATAATCAATAGAACAGTCACTATACAAGGAAAGTTAATTTGACTTTTTCTGAACAACACAACACTTCAATCAATCATACCTGACAATAACAATACACACACAAAGCCACAGCTGGCCACAAAGGACCTAACGGATTTACAGATACCAGATAACAGATACCTACTGACCTAACCTAATTTAATATATA
>CAKAOI010028976.1:0-54999 GCA_916701655.1 Sebastiscus albofasciatus | reverse complement strand
TATATATATACTGATAGATGTTTATCTCACAGTTAGGATCCTATGATAAGCTACTTTAACGGGTCAGAGTGCAGTGCTTATTGAAGGACACTTTGACATGACATATAGATTGGAACCTAAGTGAACCTAAGATATGGCACCAGCACCGACAGGGGCTCATGATCATTACAGAGGCATTACAAGATGATTTATGGCATCTAATAACATAGCTGGGTGACATACCAATACATTATTGTTATATGAGACTAGAGTTTGTATGGGTTTGGTTGTTGTATTATCATGATATAGTTATCTTAAAGGCTGCATTAAAGGAACAGTGTGTAGCATTTTGGGGATCAATTAGCAGAAATGGAATACAATATTCATAACTATGTTTTCGATAGTGTATAATCACCTGAAACTAAGAATTTTTGTGTTTTTGCTAGCTTAGAATGAGCCGTTTATATCTACATAGGGAGAGGGTCCTCTTCACCGAGTGAACAGTAGCCCAGAATGGACAAACCAAACACTGGCTCTAGATTAAAGCGCGGCTCGGACCCGTGTCCGACACCGTAGTAACCGAGCCCGACTGAACCCAACAGGTGTTGTTTTTTTGTCCAAACTCGACCCAAGCCCTACAAAGTTAACATTGTGAGCTGAAGCACTGAGCTTTTTTAACCCTGTCATTGCAACTGTTACCATGGTTACAACTTTGCATGAACGTCCAAAGGCACTGTTTTATGCAGATTGTTTTAACACACACAGCCACATAAGCTACGAAACGTTACCAGCAGTCATAAATTATCAAATTTAAAGCTTACCATTGACCAATGTCGAGTCTTATTTTCCTTTTAAACTCACAACTGTCTTGAACCGTTGTTAACTGAACTTTGCACTTAATACAAAATTTATTTGGAGTTGTCATGGAGGAAGAGGATAGCATCCACCCAAGATGGCTTCAGCGCTGTCGCGTTCATGCATCGTCAGGTAAATAAAAAACACCAGCAGCACTGAACAAGAAGCTCAGAGAGTAGATCCTTCAGTTTCATTTATTTTTACATTATATATTCACTAAAAGTAGACCAAACCCGACCCGAACGTCATTTGTAAATATGTGTCTGAACCGTTGGGTCCGGTTGGGTTCTGTTGGGCTCAGGTTGGGTATCCACTCTCTACTCTAGATGGGGGCTTTCGCGTTTTCGCGTCGGCCACCATAGTTCTCCTACACGCTTGGCACACGGGAAGAGTTTCAGGATGCTAGATGCCGCCAGATCCTACACACGGCACCTTTAAAGTCATATATCAATCACCTATGTTCAGTATTTACATTACTACAATATCATTAGTCACAAGTACACAATGATTGTGAGAACAAAAAGGTTGACACAAGGTCTTGGGACAGACTCTCTTACCACCCAGTCACCTTCATGTGGTGTCAGGTAGTATGTTGAGATCATATCTCTGGGAATCACACTCCTATTTGGTATCAGAGTCTGTCCTTGTGTGCCCGGCCTCTGGGCTTGGTGAATCTCAACAAACAAAAATAAAGGCCCAAATTCCCTTTTTGCCGCTCTAAATCTTTAATATGTTTGGATATAGTGATCTAGGTCTCTTCGCCCCAGACCTCTGCTTCAGCCTCCGGCTCTTCTCCATCTACCCCGACCTCCCTCCGGTTAATCTCAATGTTTCTCCCTCCTTGAACACTTTAAATGCTTATTAGCCGAACGTACCACTCGGCCACTAGAAGAACTCTCTCGTGTCGTGCTTCAAAGTGGAGCGTCGCTGTTAAATACAAAGGGATAGCTGCATGTTGTTTACGTTTACAGTCCCCCTTCTCTCTTACTCCTCATCCCCTCCACTGTTCTGCTATAGTTAGCAGTCCTATCAATTGTTGTCAGAGGGTCTAAAGCTCCTGGGACAGCAAGGCTTGCAGCAAGGAGACACGGGTGGGGTGTTAAATTTAGTGGACTCAGTGAGGAAGCTGCAGATTTTCTGTTTTCTAGGTCAGGTAACTGCCAAGTCGGCCAGAAGCCTCTGACTGAGACACATGGGGAAACACGAACAGATAGAAGACCACTGCCTGAGGGGAGGGCAGCTTGTGTCTCTCCTCTTAAGTTCAGCGGAAATATACTGTACATTAAGCACTGACATCCATCATTCATACAGATTAACTTTCAGCCAGTGTTTGATGGTGTAACGCTCATCGTCAGCGAGCAGTGGTTGAAGAAAAGTTGTATAAGTACGGGATAACCGAAAAAAACATGCGAACACGCACACTCGCTCGCGCACACTCTTGCCAATGCTGCATTTGGGCAAGAGTGCTTTGAGAGAGGCAAGCGAGGCAAGCACACTTTCAGGGTCTGATGAACATGTCATCCAGGGAGAAGAAGGAATAATTTGCTCTTTCATTTGGCTCATTCCGCTGGATGTCTTCTGCTCCACAGCGGCTGCTGTCAGCCCGGAGGAAATGAAAGTGTTTACTGAGCTCGGCCGTCCCTTTGCAATAGCTCCAGGATGCACCATTACAGCAGGCATGACCATTAGTAAGCACAGTCATGGATCAGACTTCTGTGAGACGGAGCAAAGTGAGGCTTTGTAGTACATCAGAAAAAGCGTGAGAGTCATCTTGAGTACAGATGAATAATACAAATATTACATTAGGTTGCACATCAAGACCTTGGTAGACATTCCTCTAACAGCCTGAGAGTGCTTCAGGTTTTGAAGCAGCCTCGACTGAAAATGCCCATCATTATTTCCCACAGTACAAGGTGAGGTGACGTCTTCAGATGTTCTGTTTTGTCTGACCAACAGTCAAAAACATGAAGAAAAACAGCAGCAAATCCTCACACCTGAGAAGCTGGAGCCTGGGTGGTATTTTTGTTTGAAAAATAGTTGAAGGTTATTTCAGACTGCTGTGACTTATGGAGGACGGAACATGCCAAAATCCAAAATAAATAAATAAATGACTCAATAAATAAATAAATATGCCATTTAACGTACCCAAAATAGCATTAAAAATAAATTGAGGCATTAATTAATTAATAAAATGTGAGATAAATTGATATTTCTGTTTTAATTTGCTTCTTTATTTATTTATTTGTATTTATTTATTTACCTTTGTATGAATTCCCCTATATACTCTTCTATTTAATTTTCCCTTTTATTTAACATAGGCGAAAAGTTGACCCCATGACACATGTTGAAATGAAGTAATTTACATAATGAAGCAAAAATGCATAAATAAATGTATAAAGAAAATAATACAGAAATAAAAGAGTTAGGGAAAGATGTTTATTGGGAAATAAATGGGGGGGAATGCAAAGGAAAAATCATGCATAAATAAATAAATAAATGCAATACATAAATAATTCATAAATAAATACATACATTTAATAATTAATACATATATTTAAAAATTAATTAAAAACAATGCAAAAATAAATAAATACATTTAAAAGTTAATAAAAAATAAGTAAATAAATAAAAGGGAAAAATAAATATTAGAGTAGATAGATAGGATCATTAATGAAAAGGTAAATAAATAAAAAAGCAAATTATACAGAAAAAACATTTATTTTTGACATTATTTTTGGTACATTTAATGGCATATTTATTTATTCATTGAGTCATTTATTTATTTATTTTATTTTATATTTTTTATTTTGGCAGGTTATGTCCTCCATAGTGACTGACTGAATGTAACTGATAAAACACTGAATTTATCTTGACATCGACAAAGAAACCGTATTCAGTGTGGATTGGTCATTAAATATGTTTAATAAAGTCATTATCGCCCTGGTGCCAATCCAGTGTATCCAATTGGTGCATCCTTTATTAACATTACATAATTGACTTTCAATTTGATCCATTGTTTGTTCTGGTTGAATGAAATTGTGTTGCATGTCTACAAAAAAAGAAAACTTGATTCAACTGATATACAAAAATTCCAAGATGGCCCCTGGGAAAAGACACAAATTGCAGAAAACTGTTCCAAGCTTGCCTCGAGTGTGTGTGTGCTTACCTCCAGTTTATATAAAACACACAAAAAGACTTTGAAGTCACTCATTTATGAAGGTGGGATATATATGAACGGCATAATGAGGATTACATGCATCCCCAGAATGTAGAGGAGACTTAAGATGCACAAAAAGTGCCTGAAGGCTTTTCTCAAGTATATTCTCTTACTGAAGGTGTTAGAGGCGTGACTGCATGTTTCATTAAAGGTGGGACATCTCATACATATTCATTAACATGATAGATACCTTTTTCACCATGATGGATGCTGTTTGATAACAGATACTGTTTAATAGAGCATGCCCTCTTTCAAAATTAAAGCATAGTGTGAATCAGTGAGGGATAAAACTGACCATTAAAATGATTGACACCCTGCCTGTTACCTTGATCCCCGTCTTGTTAACTACAGGGATTTGATGTGGTATTTTAGTTCACGTGTCTGACAGCTTGCTCCTTTTTTTTCTGTTTGGAGGTTTCATTCCCCCCTGAGCTCTCTGTTAAAGGGAACGTCACTCAGTTCATATACCTGCGGGACCGACCACAACGCTGACATACATACAGCGTTGCTCCGACAAATGTATGAGCACTTTAGCTCCCCTACGATTGATCGACTGATTCGCTCTGAAGCCCTGCCCCCATTAGTTACTGCTGAGCTTTCTGTTCTCGCACAGCACACGCAGTTTACAATAAGAGTGGAAGATTTACCACTTAGTGATGTTTTAATCCTTTTTGGGTACTTGATTTCAAAAAGAGGTAGACACAAACAGCTTCTCATTTCTCGTTGCCAGCCGTTAGTTTTGCCAGATGAGATGGCATCTGTAAGAAAGCAGATTTTATCAGCTGTAGCTTAATAGGTAATTAAATGTTTAGCTTCATGAACCAGACTGACTTGTGTCAAGCTGATTCGTAGTAAAATGAAAAACCTGTAGAAAGATCTTATATAAGCATACATACATACATTCAGCAGCATACACTCTTGATGTAGACCCTTAACCTAAATGTACCTTAAAAGAGAGATTTGTCAAGTATTTATACTCTTATCAACATGGGAGTGGGCAAATATGCTGCTTTATGCAAATGTATGCATATATTTATTATTGGAAATCAATTAACAACACAAAACAATGACAAATATTGTCTAGAAACCCTCACAGGTACTGCATTTAGCATAAAAAATATACTCAAATCATAACATGGCAAACTGCAGCCCAACAGGCAACAACAGCTGTCAGTGTGTCAGTGTGCTGTCTTGACTATGACTTGCCCCAAACTGCATGTGATTATCATAAAGTGGGCATGTCTGTAAAGGGGAGACTCGTGGGTACCCATAGAACCCATTTTCATTCACATATCTTGACGTCAGAGGTCAAGGGACCCCTTTGAAAATGGCCATGGGAGTTTTTCTTTGCCAAAATTTTGCACAAGTTTGTAGCGTTATTTAACCTATTTTGCGACAAGCAAGTATGACATAGTTGGTACCAATGGATTCCTTAGGTTTTGTAGTTTCATATGATACCAGTACTCTATAGCGTTAAAAGTCAGCTAGAACCTCCGAAAGACCAATTGCGTTAATGCGTTAAAGAAATAAGTGCCGTTGAAATGAATTTATGTCAACGTGTTATTATTGCGTTAACTTTGACAGCCCTAGCTACAGCTAGTTAGCCATTCATGCAATTGCAAGAATCACAGCTTACATTAGAGAAACACACTTTTTAATCTATTCCTTACCATTTTGGCTCTTGTGATAATTGGTTTTGGAAAGGCTAAATGAAAATATCCCTACCTCCAAGAGTACCTCGGAGTTTCACTCTGCAACTCCGTGCTCACTGCTTCGGGCTAGTTAGGTAAGCTATGGTTGGACAATTGCTGCACAGGGAATGAATGCTGGTTAAATGCAGCCACTCATACCTAAAAAATATTAATTTATAGTACATCTTCAAAGGCAATAAATCAAATATCTTAAAGTCTCTGATCCATCCTGATGTCAAGCCTGGTTGCATTGATGATGAAAAGACATTAATGATAAAAGGACATTGATGATGAAAGGATATTGATTTTGCGAGTTGATGGATTATCTGAATTTTTAAACTCAAATGAGAGACAGTTCTGTATCTGATATAAATCAGAAAATGTAACCATATCCTCAGAAAAATGCTGAACACTGTCACACATTGCAATTCATTCTCCGTGGAGCTGAGCAGATATCAACTAAACGAGGAGGTGAATCAAAACTCTCAGTCCTGTTTCTGGCTATCACAAGCAGTGAAGTTAAATAATGATACAGTACATGTGAATACTGAAATTTGGTGATATTCTCTGGGGAAGAATGGTTGGAATGATAATTAATACAAGCAAGAATTTAACCCTATTATTAGTGGAAAAAGCTAGCTCATTAATGTGTGTAGCTGTATTTACAAAGATGCGCTTTGGCATACTTGGACGATGATAAAATAAGATGCAGACTGCGAGTATGAAAAGTTTTAGAGGTCATGACAGCAGGCTGGCTCACAGCATTGCTGCCATTTTCATTTTCTACCGTGTATATTTTATTTTATTGGCAGGAATCATGTTAATATTAACGCCTCCAAATGCCCTATTTTTTTCTGGATTCTGAATTTGCCTAGCAATTTCATCAACAAACAAAGACTTTATGCAAATGAGCCCGTCCAGGACGATGTGTCCGGCTGTTAAACTAGACAATCAAAATCTAAAAGGAAATGAGATTCAGCAGTGGCATAGACCTACTGTATTTCTCACTTAAAATGCTTTACGAGCACGCCACCATGTTGTTTCCAGAAAACCAGGGACCAATCAGGTGCATTCCACTATAGGGTACGTCACCGCTTGAACGGCCAGTTGATTGAGCAGCGCGTCGCCTAGTGTCCTCGCCAAACCTGGTTGACATGTACTGCTGGATTTAACATTATAGACATGACCACTGACTATCTGTGTAACAATATAACCACAAATTCACAGACGGACTGCACATGGTCCAGACATATACCCAGTTTTGACCGAGTCTTGTTCATTTTGCAGATGAGCTCACTATATAGTCCTCTATAGAACTCCCTAGATGGTGAGTAGGTAGCAGTAAACGAGTGAATGATTTTGGACACGGCCAAAAAGAGAAGGGTGAAATTATACTTTTAGAAAATAACAACGGAGCATTTCTACATTTCAGAGCTCCCTGGATGTTGTGTTCAAGCAGCTTTTCGAAGCCCTGAAGCTATTTCATCCATATGGCTTCTTCTTCTTCTTCTTTTTCAATGCAGAGGAGCTCTGCATTGTGAAGCCTATAGAGGTGCAGTGTAATGGAAGAGCATACATTTCTAGGCTAATAGGTTGCCGAGGGCTACACTGCGGATGGGCTGTGCTGCAAAGCTGCAAAACCAACTCTCATCGGAGCTCTTCACACCTCAAGCTAGAAGGTAAAGGCTCAACTGTCAGTCTTTATAGGCAGGAGGACTCTCGGTGCGCTGCCTGGGAGACCTGCAGGGCTAACCAAGAGAAAAATGTAACAAAGTCTTCATCATCTCCTGACCTTTCCACAGACACCGCTACCATACCCCGATATGATGAGGGTGTCACAACATTCTCTCGCTGTCCTTTCACCTCGCTATATCACCTCCTTCTCTCTTCCACTCCCACTTATTTCCTCTGTCTTTCTACTTCCATCACACTCCTAATGAGGGTTTATTCCCTGAAGTGTGTGCGTGCTGCAGGGTATGAAGATGTAGAAACCACCAGCTGAACTGCTGCACTATTTCTGACCTTGCTTGCCTCTCTCCACCTGCCTCCCTTCGCTCTCTCCTCTCTCTGTTTACATGTTTACCTGTCCACCTGACTGTTGGCATTAAGGAGCTGTCAGTAAACTGCCATCACGTCTCCCTCGAGTGTCAACTCCGCCCTCTAACTCTCTCGGCGCGGGCCTTAATGAGCCCCGAGGCGGAAGCGACCTGATGGAGTGACAAAGGGGGGCAAAAGTGTGATGCTCGTGGGGAAAAGGGTAGCGCAGGAGAGAGAGAGCAACAGGGGAGCAAGCAATTATCCCGACTCTGGTTGCTGTATATGGCCATCCAGCCCTCTAGCAGGCACGTTACAAATGAGCTATATCCTCCACTGCTGTGGAAATAATCACACCCAGCTACCATCACTCTTCACCCCCACCTGGTAGAGGACAGATGCTCCAAAAACATTACAGGGAGAAGTAAAGAGAGACCGCGCTTAAACAACATTAATGCCATATTTTATTCTTAATAATATGATATTGCTTTGCCAAAAGAGGGTTTCTTTACTGTCGAGCTCATAAAACACCCATGAATTGAATTGCGAGAGGAACAGTGGGGGATAGAGAGAGAAACTAGGCCTGATATATTAAAAGGAGGAAGAGGGAGAGGGGGGGAGGGAGGTAGCTCTGCTGATAAAGAAGGAACGAGGGGAATGATTGAGATTCTAGGCAAAAGAGAGTGAGTGCTTTCACCATGCTTTTCCCTTTTTCCAGACAGATTTTTCATTCCGAAGACATAAATCCTTAAAGTTGGATAGAAATCTGCGCTTGTACCTGTCACCACGGGCCATCTAGCTCGAGTGGTTCCGAGACATGTCTGGACCTCGACGTGAGCTGTCCCAGACGCCACCACCACAGTTTTTCAGACAGGTTTGATTTCATGACAACACAAAAACAAGATGCACTTGTAGTTTGAGCCCCATTGGAGACTGATTCCGGGGGATGAGCAGAAACTGGGGGGGCAACTCTCCAACTGGAATAATCTTGTAATCAGTACAATTTGTCTCAATGCGCCTACAGGCTGCGTGATAACGACAATCTCACAACTTCATTGTATGCCAGACTATGTGATAGGTCTAAAAACTCTTGGTTACGATCATAGACTGTATATAAAAATGGACAACGCGTCTCCACGTCACGATACCAGATATTTAGTAGTTGATACCTGTGAAATTCCACGATTTGAGATAGCCAATTCGATACCACAGTGAAAAACAAAACAATAAATTCCATGTACTTCAACATACACTCCTTTATTACTGTTTTCATACTGGTTTTTGTGAATGTATTATTATCCCCTGATGATCCGCCTCAAGTTTCTCGCCCACAACTACATTTTTACAAGATAACATTATAATTTACCTTCGCCCAATACTCATTTTAACTGAATACAGCATGAACACATCCTAATGTAACTCAACTCAATGTAACTCTTAGCTGTCAGATAAGATAAGATAAGATATTCCTTTATTAGTCCCCAGTGGGGACATTTGCAGTGTACAGACTGAGCTCCATTATTTAGCCAAGCCTGAAAATGTCTTCTACTTTGAGTTGTGCAGCAATAGTGAGGTTTTTAAAAGGTGCTAAATATACAGGATTGGGATCCTCTGCTCAGGATGCCATTACTCCACTGTATCTTTACATAGCAAATCGCTGTTTGCTGCTATATTTATGCTCTGGATATCGAATTAACACCTTTAAAGTCTTGCTGACAGAGGAAGATGACATAGAGAGAAGCTCTTGTGTTGAAAGAGCCAGAGGAGCGGTAGAGAAAGATACATATCCTAATACTGTACGGATATGAAAAAAGGAGAGATATGAAGAGAAAAAAAAAATAGAAATGAAGAGCAGAGTTAAACCAGTGTCAGCCATGTTTGCAGATGGCTTTAGAGGGAGGTTTCCTCCGCTTCCCCTCTGACAGCCTCTTCTTTCTCAGCTCCAGCCTACCTCACGAGTTCCCACTGTGCAAGAGCGAGCACTGAGACACACATACTCTGACTTTCACAAATGCAAAACACACACACACGCACGTACGTCTACAGTACTGCACACCAAAGAGCCCATTTTCTTGGAGCACCTACACAAGCTGGAATATACAGATCATGTTTCACAGTGCTACAGTGTGAGGTAAATACCTCTTTCTCTGTTTCTGTCCTTCACTCTTCACACTCAAATACACACACGCCAATGTCTTTATGTTCTGTGTTTAATGGATTATACACCATTTTAGACTAACATAAATCCTTATAACCACATTATATAACATAACCAACACTAGTATAATATCAAGTTGATGCTCCATGTTTTGGTGCAAAAAGTAGACACTGATGAAAATCGTAAAGTAGTAGGAGTTCTTTTTTTAAATGAAAGTTTGTTTTGTCTTGTTTTTATGCCAACTGGAGGTCATGGTTTACCCGTCTTCTTTACTACATCCCCGCTTACACACACACACATACACCAACGCAGGCCTCAGTGTGTTCAGTGGAGAGCTAGAGACTCATGCTGTTCAGTATTCAGAAAACAGCAGGAAAACAGAGTGTGGCCACAGTGGGCCAAAAAAACACAGACAGGATGACCTCCAGGAAGGACAAACTTTATCTAGACGTCTCTCTGAGCATCTGTCTGACTGTGGGAGTGTAGTTCGTCTGAGTGCGCGCTCATGTCTCCATGAAAGTGTGTGCGAACATGACTGTGTTGCAGATACGGCGTAACTGGAAGCCAGCTCTAAGCAACGCATCCTCACACATACAACGGTTCGTATGATATCTTACGAAAAGTTATTCCTCAAATGGAATGTTTAAATTGAAAATTAAATCGAATTGTGACCTTAAAATCGAATCGTGATTTCCGAGAATCGTGACACCCCCTACAAATAAGTCAAGGTTTGGGTTAAAATGCAGAAGTGGCGTAAAGTACGGAAGTTACGTGACTCACACGGGATATGAACAGCGGTCTCCTGGTGAAAGTCTGGTGTTTTTTGACCCACCCATCCACCACAACCTCCTTCCTCCCTACGTGGTGTTTGTCGCTCTTTATACATCCTGGTTCACGATTACATACGAATTGATTTTGTGGGATATATATACGAATTACAGTGCATTACTTTTCGTACGTATAGCTAAAAGCGGTGTATGAGACAAGCCAGCTCTCAGACAAAAAAAATGTGCCTCTTGGTTGAAGCAGTTGGCTTCTCTCGTCTGATATAGAGGAGCGGAAGGTGTCCAAAAATAAATACCATCTTTCATGGATCGTTGTGACATCCATGACGTTTCAATCTTAGCCAGAAGAGCAGCTTATTTCAATCTCTTTATGTTGGAATTTTAAAAACCAAAAACATGAATGAACATTTATTTCCATGTGGCATTTATTCCATCCAAAAAAAAATATTTGTAAATAATCTAATGTGCACAAAAAAAAAAATGGGTTTCCCTGCTTCAGTTGAGCAGAGTATTTCCCGGCTTACTGCAGTTTCCCTTCAGTATCATAAGGGAAGTGGCAGCAGCTTGAGGGAACAAAGCAATAAGTAAAAATTAACATAAATTCGCATGGTAATGTATTCAGCATTGGGCGATGACTTTCCATAGAACAGAGGGACATGTTTTTGGAAAAAAAAAGATCGTGTTTTGAGAAGAGCAAAGCAGAAAGACTTTGCAAAGGCGTACACAGACATGAGTATAATGAACAAATATTAGCCGTGATATTTGGGATTCAAAATGAAGATAAACTATTCCAATCTCTGGAGCCCAACTGTGTTTCGACACACACACACACGCGCGCGCGCGCACACCCGCTACGCCCTGAATTCATTACTGAAGTCTCATGCAGGCATTCAATACGAACACAAAGGAATTCTTCAACTAAAACATGGTCCAAAAGTTAATCCAAAATGTCTGTTTCATCAACAATGGCCACCGATGACGATATTGGCACCTGAGACGTGCTTGAAAAGAACTGCTGTAATTTGGTTTCACAATATGCAGCACACACACAGATGTGCCAAGTTTTCCTCTCTGCTGTATTCATTCAGCCCAACCATTGAGCATGGTGACAAATGCAGCCACAGTATTGTGCCGCTCTGTAATTAAATGGAGACGTGGGGTCAAAACTCCCAACAGGTTGGCTGGCGTTAGATGAAAAGTAAATTGGCTCCTCTCTAAGTGACTTTATAGAGGGAATTACATACGCCGTATTAATAGCTATTGTTGAAATAGAAACATTATTTATCTTTTAAGCACCATAATGTCATAGAGAGCTAAAGTGTAATCTCTGCCTGCCCTTCTCTGATTCTGTAGTGGAGATAATGACTGTGTGGGGTAACTGAAGGTACACATCCGCTGGGTGTAAAATGGAGGTTACGTTACCTTTCCGAAGCTCCCTTTCCCAATGGCCCGCAATATCTGGAAGTGGTCAAAGTTCACTGTGAAGAAAAAGAGAGGAAGAGAAGAGAAGGAATCCGTCAGTATGAGTTCAGCTACGAAACAGGGAGCAGGACATGTAGTGCAATCATAAAGTATTAGCACAGAGACACCTTTGCTGTTGTTGCAGCTCTGCAGTCCAGCACATTTATATTTAAAATGACTATGAGGTCAAAGTGCGGACATGAATCTGAGGGTGTTCACAGCTACATCACATGAACACTGGAAGAATTGCAGCCATTTGTTTTACACACTCCCCCATTTTTATGGGACAGAAAGTAATTGGACAAGTTAACATAAAGTCATCGCATTTAATGGTTAGTTGCAAATAATCTGCAGTCGATAACTGGCTGAAGTCTACGACCCACACACACACATACACACACACATCAGCAGACGATTCCCTGGTGATGCTCTGCCAGGCCTGTGCTGCAAGCACTTTCACTTCTTGCTTGCTCTGGTCTTTAGCAACCCATGCTCAGTTAGATTGAGGTCAGGTGTCTGACTTGGCCAGTCAAGAACGTTCTGTTTGGCCTCAAAAAAATCCTTGGTTGCCTTGCTTATAGGTATATGATCACTTTCTTTATGCCTACTCCTAAATAACAAGGCTAAGAGCCTATAGCCATGATCACTGGAGCTGTACTTAAAGGCGACGTGAGGCGACGCAACAGGCAGCCTTCATCGCTGCTAGTTCTCTCATGTTGGTTTAGTGTGTCTGGGCCTTTAGAGCCTACAGCCATAATCACTGGGGTTGTACTTAAACACAAATGCTTACATTAGCATGCCAAAACTCACAATGACAATGCCAACATACTATTGAAATAGTGTAATGTTTATTAATAATACTGAGATTTGCTAATTAACACAAAACACAAAGTAAAGCTAAAGCTGATTTCATTAGTTTTGCAGGTATTTGGATGAATTAAAATGTTGACCTGATGATGGCGCTAGATGAAAAGCAAAAGGATCCCCTAAGTTAATACAATTCATCCTCGGGGGGAGCATGAATGTCTGTAGCTAATTCCATGGCAATTTACCATCCAATAGATGCTGACATATTTCACTCAAAACCACAAATGTGAACCTCATGTTAGCACGAGGAGGAGGGATCACCAAAGTCAATAGGATTCATCCTTTTGGGACCTTGAATGTCTGTACAAATAATTCACAGCAATCCATCCAATAGTTGTTGAGATATTTCAGTTTGGATCAAAGTGGTGGACCAACCAACATCTCTAGAGTCATGCCGCTAATACGGCTAAAAGTGCTGCAAATCCTACACTCGTAAAGCTGAAGAATAGTCACTGTTTCATATCAAATCCATTGAGCTGGAGTACAGAACCAAACCAATAAAGACGTAATATTGTCCTAATACTTCCTGGATTTACTGTTGATACTGTCAAGTCGTAGCTTTGGAATCAATACAACATAAAGAATATCTTAGAATGAAAACCAGCTTTTGTGAACACTGCAGGAGAGAGAAAACTGTATTTTGGACAATGAAAAGTCTGGAAAATCTTAAAGTAATGACGTTTTGAGTTAGAGCACAACAGTCACAACATGAAACATGTATGGTTTTACAAGACCTGAACAGCATAGCTTCAAAATAGTACCATGTATCAGCAAGGGAATTCTGATCATGATTGCTGCACGGTTCTGTTTTCTCATAACTTTAGTTGAACTAAAAACAAAAAACTTTCTCTGTCTTATCATAACATCAGGACTTAAAACACACAACACGTAAAACATTCAGAGCGTTGAAAATGACTAAAATTAGTTACAGCTATGTCACAGAACATTGAAAACTTTTAACAAAGCCATTCAAATTGTTATCAAGATCAACGCTTGCATGCTTTAATTTGTGCAAATGAACAAGAAGAAATAAAAAAAGATCTCTATATGAAAATGTTTAATTTGGATTCCCAGTTTATCTGGTGGGAACATCAGAGCGGAGGCAAAGACAGAGGAGTTTCATTTCAGAAAAACACCCAGCTCACAGCACTGTAATCATTCATCTTAATTTATTTTGATATATCAATATGTGTAACAGTTAGACGTTTTAGTCCTCCTCAGTGGATGTGTGTTCTGCTGATTGATAGTTGTCTTGTGTGTGGTACAGAGTTAAACCTCTGTATAATATAAAGCAACAGGTTATATGTTCTATTTTTGTGTTGATTCAACTAGGGCTGAACAATTTGAGGAAAATATCAAATCTGTGATTTTTCTGACTTATACTGTGACTGAAATATAAAAAGTGATTATTTTCTAATATAAAAATAATAATTTGTGCTATCCATAATACCAAACACAATAGAATTGCACAAGATAAGTTTGCATTATCACAAACTAATCTTGTTTCAATTGTTTCAGTTAAATGTTTGAGTTATAGTTGGTGAACTCAACAAACTTTCACTTGCTACAGCTTCACTGTTCATTAAGTTTTGATTAAAATTGCAGTGGTGTTTTCTAATCTCTTCTTTCCCCATGAATGTAAAAGGTTTAGACGTATATTTTAAAGGATTTTTTTGTGATTTGGCACTGATTTAAGCCAGAGAACTCAGTCACCATGTTACTATGTAGTGCACGTACGAATGTGGGCTGATGAGCTGACGGGCTGCCTGACCGGCCTCCTCCTGGTCCTCTATGTTACTGATTGAGACTTGCCTCTGCTCTGTGTGTGTGTGAGTGTGTGTGTGTGTGTGTGTGGCAGTGCCACAGGCAGATGTGAGCACAGCAGGCTTGACGCTAACCCATGCAGCTCCTCCTTAAAAGTCATTCAGCTTGTGAAGCTCACATCCTGATCTGCTCAGCCCCCTGTCCGTGTAGACAAGGAGCGATCATGAGAGACGACAGCGCACGCTGGGCTCCTCCAGGCAGACCCACTGCCAGCTGACCTATGCACCCCGGGTTGAACGAGGAGGTAAACCCCACAATGCTTCCAGACAAAAGACACAAGGTGTGGTTTGTGTCTTTTGTCTGGAAGATAGGCTAATCCAGTGTGGATTGTCCCTGCTCAGTCTTTTGTACATGGCTAATCCTCTCATATGGCATGGCTTTGACTGCACCCCTAGTGCCGGCACACAGAGACACTGTGCCATGAACACAGCGATCCACGAGGTATTAAAAGAGATGAGGCCAAATGTGAAGAAAAATGTATATACAACATATAGATTCAGTATATGATCAACATTTTTCACCATTTTCTGACATTTAATAGACCAAACAACTAATTGATTAATTGAGAAAATAATCAACAGATAAATCGACAATGAAAATAATCATAAAAATGTTTTTCAAGTTAGTTGCAGCTCTAGACATTATAGATTAAGCCTGATATATCTCACAAAGGAAGCAGGGATACCTTATATTATTCAGCAAGACTGCACAAAAATGTCATAGTATCAACAAGTACTGAAACATTAAAACAAATCGGAGCGCTAGTTCACTTACTTTCTCATTTCAGGCTCTGTATAACATTCATATAATATCCTTATGGTTACATATCTGACAGGGTTTCAGCTTCTCCACAGGCGGGTCAATACTTTTCACAAAGACTTGAGTAGACGCTGAAACCGACTTCATCTTCACAGAGCACAGTCACACTGTAGTAGATGTGTCAGATGTTATAAATCTAGGCCTAAGTGCATATACTGTATATATATATATATATATATATATAAAAAAAGAAACCCTAGAAATGTAAATGGTCAACCAAAGACTTGGAATATGATTCTACATGACAGATAGCACAATTAACCATGCTTGCAACTTTTCTTTTAACCCATCGATCGTCCCCAGTATCACTGTGCTTCCTCAAAATATGAGTCATCATCGGGTAATGGGAAGCAAAACAAAAGCCCTCCCCCCCACCACCCTTTAACTGGCCTGATGAAAGGAGCTGCTCTTTAGGTTCAGGGGCAAAAGAGATTTGGGCCTTGTTCCATTCTGAGGGGATAATTAGAGCGGACACAGTGTTTCCTGTAACCATCGCATCAGCATCATGTGTCAGGCTGGCTCCCACATGCTGGGAGGAAGAATTACGGAGGAGCTTTACACTGACTTAAATCACATCACGGTGGCGTCTCTTGATTGGCTGACCAGTGACGTCAAACAGCAGAGGTGAAGAGCTTCCAGTTCAGTCAGATTAATGGTTCACAGCAGCACAAATGGCTTATTGTTCAGTACCCGCCTTGTCCAACGTATCCTCATACAACGGATATCTTTATCTCTTTCATGAAAAGTAATTCCTCATTTTTCGTGTGTTTGCCAAAGAATGTCCAGCAACACTTAATTTCCGCTTGTTAAATGCATACAAAAAAATGCTTTTTTCTTTTCAAAATAAACTTCCGCCTTCACAGGAAACAATTTGGTTAGCTTTAGGCAACAAGACTATTTAGTTAGTTAGTTAGGTTAAGGATAAGATCGACTTGGTTAGGTTTAGGCAAAATATACTACTTGGTTAGGTTTAGGGAACAAAACTATTTAGTTAGGTTAGGGAAACAAAACTACTTAGTTAGGTTAGGGAAACAAAACTACTTAGTTAGGTTAGGGAAACAAAACTACTTAGTTAGGTTAGGGAAACAAAACTACTTAGTTAGGTTTAGGGAACAAAACTACTTAGTTAGATTAAGGATAAGATCAACTTGGTTAGGTTTAGGCAAAATATACTACTTGGTTAGGTTTAGGCAAAAAAAAATACTTAGTCAGGTTAACGAAAAGATCCTGGTTTGGGTTAAAATAACTCCAGAAGTGGTGTAACTTAAGTACGTAAGTAACATGAGAAATAAATAGACGTTGACGTCTGGTTTCACACGGGGTATGAACACCGGGCTACAGGGCAAAAGTCTGGTGTTTTTTAACCCACACATCCACTCAACCTCCTCCCTATGCAGCGTTTGTCGCTCTTTATACTCCCTGGTTCACAATTATGTGGATTACATACGGATTGATTTCATTGGTTATACACAAATTACAGTGCATTACTTTTAGCTACGAACGTTGTATGAGAACAGCCTGGCTCATCATACGGTTATCATGCGAGAGCTGTTTTTCTCTTTACATGTTGACTCTATTAACACATCCTGTGTGCATTTCTATTCACCAGTATTTCAATGAATGCTTTTCCAGTGCTGTCAAGGAGCACTTTTCTTCCCCAGCTTGAAGTGGTTGATTTATACGCAGTTGCTGCAGAAAGTGTTTAGTCAAATGATTAAGGACAGGGAGCATCCATTCGATAAATTACAGTCAACAAACATTGCTGATGGCATTTGTACTTTGTGTCGTTTCACAGTCAAGTGGTACTCAGGAAAACCAGATTGTTGATGGTGAGTGAGGTTGGATAGAAAAAAGTGTCTATACTGCATGTTGGCTCCATCAGCCGCTCTCAGGTTTCAGTGGATGCTGCACAAAAGACTACGGCCAGACCCTTCAGACATTTGCAGCGTGTAGTGTGAGTGGATCTGATCTACCATGGAGACGGTGGGAGAACGTCAACATCTTTTCCTCTGTGGGGGCTGGGAGCTGCTGACACACCAGGATGATACGCTGAGTCGGCTCCACAGGGGCCCTCAATGGGTGATTGGCTCCTGTGGAGGAGCTGATATTGGCACAAAGCCCATGTCAAGGGGCATCAAAGTGGGTCTGAGAGGGTCTGAGAGTTTGTCTGTGTTCATGCACTTAAAACCACTAATTGAGCCAAAGACACTATTCAGCCCTCACTAAAATAAGTCGTGACACTCTGTATTCCCATTTCAAATGTTCCTTGTAATGATATGCAGCAAAGTGCTCTGGAGGGGTAGGGCTGCAATTAACTATTATATTTATTATCACATTTTTCTCATGATTAACTGTTCAGTCTACAAATCTTTGTCATTTTTCCCTGATAAATTACTTCAAGGGTAACTTCTGTATTTTTCAATCTGGACCCTATTTTCCCATGTTTTTGTGTCTAAGTGACTAATGGGGACAACAATATCTGAAATTGGTCCAGTATTGAGGGAGAGCGCTGTAACTGGCAGCCACAAAACAAGCTGCGGGAGCAATTGTGCTGTCAATGTAATGTTTCATTAACTAAAAGTGCTTGTTTTTGCCACTGCAAGGCTCTGATTGTAATTATAATTGTCTAACAATGTATAGGGAAAAGGATCCTACAGAGAAATAAACCATTTTTCTTACCTTTCGCTTGCTCGCAAGTCTCGCTGTGAAATCCGAATATCCGTATACTCAAAAAATGATGGGCAGACATCGAATTCAAAGACCTCATCCATATTGTCGAAATCATCTAAACATTTAGCCGTGACATTGAAAATCTTTTAGATAACACTCAGCAACGCTTTCTGTACTCCAACACAACAAACTCTGCCTGGCTGGCACTCACGTTTCCACCATGGATGTATTACACTTGTATTCCATTTTCCGGCAACACGTCACCTCAAAACATTTCAGAAGGAGACTTCTCCTTGAGCTTGACTCTTTCTATGATGGCAGACACTTATAATCAAAATTAGAGCCTGTCATGACAAAAACAAGCACTTTTAGTGGACGTAAATGACGATGCCAGCTTGCCCCATCAGGATTATATTGCAGCCCGTGAGCAGCTGCCGTCTACAGCGCTCTCCCTCAATACTGGACCAATTTCAGAAACTGTTGTCCTTATTAGTTGGTTAAACACAAAAACATGGGAAAATAGGGTTGAAAAATACCAAAGATACCCTTTAAATGAATTAATTTATTGGTTATTTAAATTGTAATGTACTATCACTTATAATCGACTACTTGTCTCAGCACTGCTTGGGGCTATACGTGACACAAAGGGAGATGGACCTGTTCTAATATCTCTCCAGTTCAGGAGCGGCTTAACAAACACAGCAACAACAAGCCAATAACCTTGGTAGTGGTCTAGTGGGGGGGCACAGCTTATTTATATGATGATTGCAATTAATAACACTGGATAAGATGAGCCTTTATAGGGGAAATATTTGTTTGAGGTGAAATGTGGGTCAAAATATCGTTTTAAATTAAAAATTGTCGTGCTGCAGAGATGGCCTACACATTATATTCTACATCATATTCTTTGTTTGGTACAGATTAGGGCTGTCCCGAATACAGTTTTTTGTGCTTCGTAGCTTTGGTGAGAAATATTCAAAGATATTCAAAGCTTCGTGACAGTGCTGCTGACGCACTACTGTCCACACACACACACAACAACAACAGCAATATCCGTCTGAGAATAACTGACAATAATGAATGTTGAATATGAAAACAAAGCATTCAAACGCTGATTTGGAGGTTGATTACCATGGCAACGGTCGAAGCTTTGAAGCATTCGAGTCAGTCCTAGCACAGATCCCTGAAAAAAAATCTCACATAATCATTTGACTGTTTTTCAATGAAAATAAGCATAATGATGTAAAACGTATCATTGCCTCTAATATCGCAAATCATATCACGATTGCAATATCAGTCAAAATAATCACAATTACATATTTTTTCAAAATTGTGCAGCCCTAATTGTAATGTGTGTGTGTGTGTGTGTGTAATGTGATGAAGGAGAAGAGAAGAGGCTAGACAAGGTGAGCCATGTGGAGGACACTTTCAAGACCACGAAGAATACATTATGCATCGAGATCATTAACCTTGCTAATTATACCCTCGGCAATACTGAATTGCAGAGGGGTCCTGAGAGACAACCTTTCAAAACAATTCTCCTCAAACATGATAACTTTTAGAAAGCAAGACTAAACGCAACAGCAGTCAACAGACGGGGACGGTATCCATCCTTCAAAGATGAAAAGAAATCGCTGTATTACAAGCCAGAGTCATTAGTGGAACATAGTAAGAAAAAGGGCTGCAATTAACAGCTGGGTCCACACTGAGAACATGTTGGCACACACATAATGCCAATAAATGTACAAACATTAATATGAATTTAGTGTGCAAAGTTTCTATAGTCATATTTAGGCATTAATAATGCATCCTAAGATAATGCAATTTTCATGAGACGTTCTTTATTAATCACCATCACAGTCGCTGCTCCCGGCACAAAGAGGGCTGTGCGAGGGGAGGAGGGGTGGCAATTTATCAAGAGCGCAGGATGCTGATGAATTATGAGTTCAACTCATACAAGTATACCTGCAGTTTAGATAGCTGTGGTATGACTCACTACGAACAGATGCTTGGCGCTTCAAGGTTGAGAGTTTATGTTGTTTATACAACGTCACTTTGCTTGAGAAAAGTTAGACGGACAATTTTACGGTATTGCGAGATGGGAGCTGCTATGTGGGTGAGCATTCATTTGTCACCTTGAGTTTTTACTGTAGGTCCATCTTGAGCTAATTATTTTTATGGCTGAGTGAACATCTGATGAAGTGTCCTCATTTTTATTCTGTAATTTTGAGAGCGTTCAGATACATCATTTTCCCCCCAAACCCAAAAAGTTGTCCTTGGAGAACACACCACAGTTATCTAGTAGAGAAAATAACCGACCTTCAATTTGGTTTAATTTAGAACCACTCCGAGAGCAGCAAATTAAGTATTGATGCGTTCCTCAGAAAATCAAAACAGCCCCCGCAACATCTCACTCTCCACCACGCAGCCTCCAATTTCACCCATGGGTTCCCCAAAGAGGCTTTACCTAACTGGAAGAGAATCAACACATGATCAATAAACTGGACCAATGATACTGTTCCGCTACTGTCACCTGAAATTGATGCATCGAGCTGAGCTAGGATGCTTCCAAGGAATGAGTAGGAGGCAAAGCACTATCCTAATGGGGGGCAACCTAATACCTTGGATGTCAGTAAAGCTAAAGCACATTGATCTTAGAGATAACACTTAATACCATGGAGCCATGCTTCACCGTGCTCATTCCATTCACGACCCAAGTGTTTGTGCTGAGAGGGCAGAATTGGGGAAGCCGGAGATTGAAGTTCTGTCACCGTAACATGTAAAAAATACTT
The DNA here is from genome assembly GCA_916701655.1 of Sebastiscus albofasciatus. Taxonomy (NCBI): domain Eukaryota; kingdom Metazoa; phylum Chordata; class Actinopteri; order Perciformes; family Sebastidae; genus Sebastiscus; species Sebastiscus albofasciatus. Next base: position 33,847 of record CAKAOI010028976.1, on the reverse strand, counting down.
CCATTTAAAATCCTGAGTGACCTATTGACTCACACCTGCCTGACTATGCTGGGTTTAATAAGTGCAAGTAATCTATATTGGTATTGGTAAACAATGAAAATACATTTTATGCATTTAAAATATTCTATAGAGACTTATTTTGAGTGCTGATATAAACAGCTTACTTCGTATAATTAAGGCTCCATTAAAATATATTAAGTTATACATGTTTTAACAACCTAGAAGTTACTTTCCCATACAACTAAACATTCTCAATTATGTTTGGCAGGGAATGTACTTTGTTGCGGATTATGTCTGTCTTTGCCGTATCACAGAAACCTTTGTAATGATAGTCTGCGGACGAACGCAGCAAGTGGCGTAGTATATGGAGCGACCATTAATGTAAGTTACGTGGAATAACAACGAGTATAACAATAGAAAAAGTCCCCTATGGCTATCAATGAGACACCAGCTAAAGGTTTGTAGTTCAGTAAAATAACTTTAAAAACCCTATTTATCCCAAGGGAAATTGTTGTGCAGCAGTAGCTGTACAAAGTGTGAAAGAGTGCAAACATATAGAGTGCAAATAAATAAATATATACTAGTATTACCGCCTTGTGGCCTTGATCATTGACCAACAAAATCTTAACAGGTCGTCCGTTTGTGCCAAATTTGAAGAAATTCGCTCGAGGCGTTCCTGAGATATCACGAGAATTGGACAGACGTGAAGTCACAGTGACATTGACCATTGACCACCAAAATCGAATCAGTTTATCTTTGAGTCCAAGTGGTCGTTTGTGCCAAATTTGAAGAAATTCCCTCAAGGTGTTCCTAAGATATCGCGTTCACATGAATGGACCGGACGGACAACCCGAAAACATAATGCCTAACAATAAAGACTATCAATAAGGTGCAAAAAACAATATCCACAATGACAAAACGTTAACAGGAGTAACAACAGAGGTGCTCCATGTTCTGATTATGACAGTGCTTTTGTATGTACCCTCTACCTGAGATAATGTGGTAGCTGGATACACAGTCTGCACAAAGCCCAACAAAACTGGCACCAAATGAATCACTATTTCAAAAGTGGTAAAATGACTATGTGAATGTTGAAATACTGGTGGAGTGTAATAATTTATGAATATTTAAGTAAGGCACAATCCTTTCTAAATGAAAGGTAGTTTGACACAGAACGCAGAAAGTGAACTCTGAAATGTTAATGCAGAGTACATTTAGAGTACGACCCAGCCATCAAATCACAGTGAGTGAATGCACCCTGTGTGGATAAACCCATTGGACTGGGATCAAAAAACCTCCTAGCATCGATCTCTTCCTGTTCTGTCTTTGGAGAATACGCCTCTGCTTCTAATCCAATCCGACGCTGTCTGCCTCTGTACTATGTTATCAGCCTGTGTACAAGCTATTTCTCAGATTTTGCTGACAGGTTTCCATTTGCATACACAGTGCACACAGTAACCGCTATGCTTGGCAGCTTTATAGCATCAGCAGCAGGCAACGCTGGATATGATGAGGGCGACGCACTTTGCTCAAGTTCTCGTGGCGGTAGTTTAGTGTCTCTACACAGACACTGGCAGGGGGATCAGAGAGTCTGAGTGCATGTGACACTTCAATGTGCATGTGACACTACACAGTGCCACGAGGATCATAGTAAGAACCGCTCTAATAAAACTGTTTGCTTTACAGCAGCTTCTTCTCCCACGTGATTACTGAATATTTTATTGCAGTAGTAAGCCATATTTCACGGCTTGTAGTAGTCGAGCTGCTGCTGGGACACACTGGAGGCTTTGATATTGAGCATCTAATCGAATGCATTGAGAGGCAATTCAACTCGTTGTAAATCCAAGACATTTTGCTATTGGCATTCCCCATTTCTCAAGCTATCTCACATGCTGAGCGCTGGTTAAGGGCCATCTTGATCTTGACCTTGCACTGATCTTCTCTGATCTTTATTGATGAGACTTTCATTAAAAGATGGGGAGAAAAAGACTCACATGTTCTTTTGATCAGTGCAGGGAAGACTGCATGTGCCTCGGATGGCGATAAAGAGGATACGGTGGCATGAATTAATCTTATGTTTGCATCAGCGTGCTTCATTTCAAGCAGTTTTAAGGCCATGCTCTTGGAGGTGCTTCTTGCATAAATGAGTATGAGTATAAGTATTTGCTGAGACTGTAAGAACAGCCCGTTCGCACGAAAAGGAGTATGAATGCCACGATAATGCGCAAGGTGTTTAGCTTGAAATAAGTACACCTTCCTTGATTCCTGTGTCATTTGTACGCCATGTATCCTGTGCTGACTTCAATGTAAACGCTTCCACTTATAAATGCTGCGGTAAAAGAGCTACTGACGTAGTATAAAAAGCCAGAAAGACCATTTATTGTGGACAGGTCCAACAAACACCGGACTTTTAACCAGGAGACCGGTGTTGACTGGTGTTTTGTTTTGTAAGTTACGTTAGTGACGTTTGTCACGTTTTTAAGTGGCGTTTGTGAATAGTTTATTTATACTTAGTTTAAGAACTTATTTCAAGCCCAACCATGAGTTACCTTAAGTTACACCACTTTCGTATTTTAACCCAAACATTGACTTATATGTCACATAACTTCCATACTTAAATAACGCCATTTCCACGACCTTTTCCTTAACCTAAGTGGTTTTGTTGCCTGAACCTTACTGCTGACGTTGCCATAATTTAGTTGCGTGGCGTACAAATGAAACGCAAAAAGCAGCATACAAACACTGGACCTTTAACCAGGAGACCGGTGTTTGAGACCCGTGTTGACCGGTGTTTTATAAGTTACGTTAGTGCCGTTTGTCACATGTTTTTTAGCGACGTTTGTAACTTGTTTTCTGTAGTTGTGTTACGTTGTTTCCGTACGTATTTTACTTAGTTTACGAACTCATTTTAAGCCCAACCATGACGTTTTTCCTAAACCTAAGTGGGTTTTTTTGCCTGAACCTAACTGCGGACGTTACCATGATTTAGTTGCGTGGCATACAAATGACCCACGAAAAGGCTAAAACACGTACTCATGACACGTGCAATGTCCGTGTAACGTCGTGGTATTTATACGCCTTCCTGTGAGACCGGGTTGATAAGAAATAAGGTTTAGGTGAAAAAAGTCAACACTATACCACTCCATTTCCACATATGCTTTGCTTGTTTATGACAAAGACAGAGCTACTGCCTCATTGAAACATGGTGTTCCCTGTTTACCCAATAGATTTGTATGTAGCTATGGCTTACTCCATAACTGGTGACAAAGAGCAAATGCTCGCTGTCTTCAGTTTCAAAGCTCCACCGCGCGCTGAAGGCCACATTTGATGAATCTGTTTACTTAAATCACTATCATCACTGAGCAGCCATCATCATCATTTTCTCCTTGTACACTAGAGCGCTAATACAGCCTAATTGCGGCCTCTCTAAACAGAGCACGCCATGAATATTCATGAGCACTACAGAGCTCATTGTCTTTACAGGCGTGACTATTTCAGCTATGGATCTCAACTGATAATTGGACAAGGATGGGGAGATGCGCACAGAGGGTGTGTCGGCGCAATTCTGTATACAATTCCAGTGATGAGTCGACGATCCCTGCGGGCGCACTGTCATATGGTCATACCGTCTTTGAGTCTCCTTGCATGTGCATTAATTACCACGAGAGTGTTTTTTTTGATCTTCATCTGCTGGACGGCTTTTATTATGACACAAAAGAGTCACACTGCTGGAAAATTAAAGCAGCCATTAAGGCTTGATCTGGCCCTGGCTGTGTTTGTGTGCCTCACTAATGTGATGATCCTCTATTCAAAAACAACTAGTGGGGCATGTGATTCATACGCCGTACCTTGTTGCTAAGGTTACTCACTAAATTAGAAAGAGCTTGAACTGGAAGATCAATAGAGGGTATAGATCAGGGACGCACGCATCAACCATCAAAGTTTTATTGGATGTTTCATTGCCAAAAGATACTGATTTTCTCCCTGAACAGCAATGCCGGTTGATTTCTACATCCATCATTCACCTACAGTAGCCTGTCTTCCCAGACTTGTGTGGATGGAGACACTGGCCAGTAATCTTGTTTGCCATGTCTCTTTAAGATATCCATCCATATCAGCCACAGATACAGGATTTTTTCTTTTTTTTTGTCAGAGCTTTTATTGCTTGCTGTCAGGATGTCATGAGAATTTCAACAAATATAAAGAAAAATGTATTTGAACAACACTACCAACCCTACATTCAACTCTCCTCGTAGGAAACACAATGTATTTGTCACTGGAGCTAACGCTCACAGCGATCGTTCATCACAAATACGTCTACAAAACAAGACATGGTCATTTTCTGCAATTTCTTTTTTGTAGTGGATCATTTTAATTTTTTTTCAAGAGAGAAATGGCACAAGAGGAAGCAGTCACAGTGAGTTGTTAGATGAAGAGCTACATGGTGACAGGCTACACTTACTACCTTTTACTGTTGAGAGGAAAATCTCTCTCTCTCTCTCTCTCTCTCTCTCTCTCTCTCTATCTCTCTATCTCTGTGTGTGTACAGCATGAAATCAGATCGCAGTTGCATTTATTATTTTTTTTATAAAACAACATGAGTTGATTTGGCTGCACTGTAAACACAAGCACCAGTTGCTCCTCTGTTTTATTTCTGACAACGTGGCTGCACAAGGAGTGTAGCCTCATGAATTTTGGGACCAGTAAACGGCTCTTCCTGTTACCACAGTAACCACGAGTGTCGCCAAATGAACCAGGACCGAAATGTAAAGGATTTTAACTTAAGTAACACCCACTGGTTGGCCTACAGTTTCACACAAAGACGCCCACCTGCAAATGTACTCCCCGTGCATTTAAACAAACACGTACACAGAGGTAACGCGGTTGCAATACGATGCAAAGCATGTGTACAGTATCTGTGAGTCTGCACAGCATCGTGTAGCTGAATGAGGTACGAAAAAGCTGCACGGATGTCAAGTAAATCTTCACAAGCAGGGAGCCATGTCGCTGAGAATGAAAGAGGAGATGTGAAATTGGACCTCTACACACAGAGAAATCACTACGGGAGGCTGTATCGTACATCTAAAGGCTGTCAAGACGAGGAGGGAGCAAGAAGAGAGCACTTCAGAGGATAATTCTGCACTGCAGCATGGGGACTCTCGCATGCACAGCACTGTCACAAAGAAACATCATCTGGACCGTGTGAAAACTTCTGAGGTTACCATAGCAATGTGTCCCTTTGTGTGTGTGTGTGTGTGTGAGTGTGTGTTTATTTCTCTCGGTCTATTTTACGTTACAGAGCTGCCACATCATTTGCTAGTCCCTGCATTGGCATAATTAATTCACTGTGATTCACAACTCCTGGGCAAGCTTCGGCACACTGTGTATTCATCATGTTTTGGCTCATTAATAAAAACAGAGGGATTGTGCTGGATTTACGGTGAACTACCTATCGCTTGTTAGGTCAGGCGATAAATAAAGATCTTATTCGCTGCGAGCCAACGTTCGTGTAAGTTACTCCTGTTAAGTTTCTCTGGTGAAAAAACAATGGATTAATTAGAGCCTGACTGCTCAAAGGTCATCATCCCAAACCAGCGCCCTGAAACCAGGTCAGCCACTGCATAGTCATTAAAGCTGACTGTACAGCCAAAGCTGGGTCCTGGTTCGTATCAAAAATTGGCTTAGAGACTCTTTCCATTTCACTTGAACAACAAAGAAACCAAAATATTTTAGAAGCAAAAGCAACATTTTTTTTTTTTGCAGATTTAAAGGACACATATTATGCTCAAGTTCAGGTTCATACTTGTATTTTGGGTTTCTACAAGAACATGTTTACACGCTTTAATGCTCAAAAAACACATTATTTTTCTCATACATTGTCTGTCCAGCCCCTTCAGCCGAAAAGGCGTATGAATGACACGATAATGCAAAGGAACGGCTTTCTTGCTTTTGGCGTGTCATTTGTACGCCATGTAGTCTGTACTGACTGCAACGTAAACGCATCCGCGTAAATACGCTAAGAGTTAATGACCTAGAATAATAAGCAAGAAAGACTGCTTATGGTGGACGGGGGTAGGGGGAGGTGGAACAAACACAGGACTTTCAACCAGGAGACTGATGTTCGAGACGAGTATTTTGTTTTGTAAGCTACGTTAGTGACGTTTGTAACATGTTTTTTAGTGACATTTGTGATGTTTCTTAAGTACTTACAGTATGTTACGTTGTTTCCGTATGTATTTTACTTAGTTTACATACATATTCTAAGCCCAACTATGACATTTTTGCGAAACCTAAGTGGTTTTGTTACCTAAACCTAACTGCAGACGTTACCTTAGTGTTGTTGTGTGGCGTCCTTATGACACACGAAAAGCCAAAAATGCATCCTCATGACACACGGAATGTGGACACCTTGTAATGTGGTGCTATTTATCTGCCTTCCCATGAGATCGTGTTGGTCTGTCTGAATATACCTGTATTCATCCTCTGTTTTAGCACCTGTCTCTTTTAACCCCCCTCCTGCTGTGATTGGCCTGCGAGAAAAACATGGTACACCTTTGCAGAGGTAGTTCTCAGGCTGTGGGCGATAGATATTATAATGAGCCAGCATGTGTCATAGGAAGGGGAGCCAAATCTGAACGGCTTGTTAAATCGTGTGTTTTCTGATCCAGGCAGCCCATAAAAAACTGCCTGGGTCGTCTTATTTCACAGTTTGTGGGTTGATAGGCCCTCCACATACCTAAATGGATGTGCACAAGCACTGAAAAGGTGAGTTTTTCATAATATGTCCCCTTTAAGGTGCAATAAACATGTCACTTTTCATTAATAATAAGGTATTTTACAATAACGAATATATATAAATACCAATATTCTCTATTTTACCATGCATAAGTTGAATGTTCCCTGTTTTATGCTTGTTTTTAAGTGAGTCGGACATGCTAGCACTAGCTCTATTCTGGCGTGTTTAGTGGGTCCGAACTTCCTGCTTCCGATATGTTTCAAACCTTTTCTTCCAATTAAGAACTACATCTTAACAACAGCCGTCCCTAACTGCTCCCACCATCCATCCTCGTGCATCTCCAGTAGGACCTGGTTTCACAAACCACTGGGCTGTGACACATTGCGGGGAACAAATAGACCACGCTACAGGGTTAAAATGCCATAGTAACCTTTCGACTGTTCACAGAGGGATACATTAGGGATCTATTTAGAGCCTGGTGGGAGGTGGTGGGAGGGAATGCAGTAGAGGGATAGGAGGAGGAGGAGCAGTCACAAAGAGTCTTTTAGCGAAAAGAAAGCCTGTGATGGTATACTGTACATACTATCCACTTCCATACTGCCTCAGTTATGAACTATTTTCAGCCCCTTCAGAGGTGAAAAGTACACTGAAGGCTAAATAATGCATCTTCACTTCCAACACCAGCTGTCCTCATATGAACACAGAACACAACAGCAAGGGCAGTACAGAGCTGATGTACCACAAACTATTCACGATAGCATCCCAATTAAGATCAATTTCAGGAAAAGGTTTATTATACAACCATATGTTGTATGCATGTATTAACCAGAGGAAAAAGACTGATCAGTGTCACAGTGCAACGCAAGACAAACCATAGAAATAGAATAGGAGAAGAGAGGACATCCCCATTCAAATCAATGTAGCAGGATGGTCAGAGGGGGCCATTTTTATGTGTACCAATGCCATAGAGTGCTACAGGAATGAGTACTAAAACCCAGAAATGAGGAACCTGGGAGATGCTCCTTTTGGCCTACAAAAATACTTCATCCTTGTAGCACTTTATTACAACAGAGCTACCCGCTTGAGGTTTGCACCATGGCCAAAGGAGCAGCTATATAAGAATAGCCACTATATAAGAATAGCCACTAACAAAGCTCCGCTAATTTGGAGATAAACATTTAGTTTCCTATAAACTCTTCATAACAAAAGTCCCCCGTTACTTTGTCATTCAAAAAATGTTATTATGTTGCAGCAAAATCAGGATTGTGAGTTTACATCAGCAGCAACTTAATACGACTCTTACAGCCTACAGCTGAAAGCAAAACGGTAAAATAAAGCAGATACCTGAAAGTACAAACAGGGACGCAGGAGAGAAACTAAACCTCAAACCACGGAGATTCAGTCAAAAGCTACAAAAGTACTGAAAGCTGAACACACACACACACACACACACACAACGTCCTCTGGTCTTCTGCAAGGACACGAGCTGAGTCTCGCAACACAGGTTTGCTTGAGGGGAAGAAGGGGACTAGTCCAGGGTTGACCGCAGCCGGCGAGACGTCACCGCAACCCACATGGGGGTGAAACATTGGCACCTTGGCCCGACTACGGAGAAGGTCCATTTCGAGTGCGGCATGGTTTAACTCGGTGTGGCAAAATGTGCTAATGGAAAAGCCCTTCTAGCTAACTAACCAGCCACCCAGCCTCCGGAGCTGCGTCTGTTCTCTTCCCGGTGAGATTGCGACCACACTTTACGGCCACACTGATGAGTGCACAACAATCGCCATTTCCTTTTGTACTACTCAAATGATCATGGAAAACAGTTCAATATCCAGTCTACTCCTATTCTATTTCTATGAGACAAAGACTGTAGCTTTGCTTTCCAACCATATTAAGAGATAGAATACTTTAATGCTGCCAAACAGTGCTTAAACTGAAGCACGGCGTGTATGACACTGCCTTATAGAGTGCGTTTAAGGTGAGAGGAGATGGACACGGTGGCCTATTTCTTTCCCCTTAGCAGCTCCAATTTGAAGCACCGGCAGGACACATTGTGTTCTGGCCCAGATACACCTGACTTCTGCGAGTCCTCACAGGTATTTAGGACAAGCACCAGAGCTGTATATCCAGTTCACCAGTCAGGTGTGCGCTCACATGATGCCTCAGCCCGAACCCACATTTCAAAAACCCCCTTTATCTTTACACAACACTTTGAAATCGACTCAGATACATCTCCTTCGACACCTGTAAGTAGCAGTGTGACTGTTTTTATAGGCCTCTGATCTACGAAGTGAAGGAGGCTTGTTTGCATACACACTCCCCCGGGGTGGAACGGGCAGCTGGAAAGGAGGAGCTACTGTCAGATTTGATAGTGTCACATTTCGGTGGCCATTCACCGTAGAGCGTTTCAAGAATGAGAATATGGATGTGTGTGTGTGTTTGTGCGCCACCGGTGAGTCCGTGTGTTTGCATGTGCTTAAGTAACCTGGTTACTGTTGGCTGTCTGCAGCAATCTAAGATCTTAAACGTCATGTAAATGAGAAACTCAGTTTCCATTATTGGGGTAAGGGATTAAGCCACGTGTACACTTAACAGTAAGCAGGTTTCTTAATGGGTTTTTATAAAAAAAAAACTTGTGCATGACTTCGGACAAGGGAAGTATTTATAACATTAGTAACATTATTACTTGTAGTGGTGCATCCTAGTGTCCAAAAATAATTAAATCCAAAGCCCTTGGTTAAACAATATGGTTGGGGGTAGGAGAGAAATCCGATTACTGACCATGTAAACACAGGTTTTACAGTAACATGGATGTTAACGCTCTGATTTCCTGCTCTAACCCGATTTCTCCCAATAACCTTGTTTCTTGTGTGCATGTAATCATGAGTGTGACAAACCCTCTGGCTACACAAGTGAGCTCAAAGCTCAACATAAAGAAGTACAGTGGTGGTGTGCGGTGTGGCCGGCAGTCCTGTCCTGTCCTCTTGCAGTACAGAGTCACCTTCCTCTGACCTCATTCTCTCAGATACAAATAGCCTCCTGGAAAAATCTAATCTCAGACAGACGGCCTTAAAAAAAAAAATGCTATCATTTCATAAGCAGTTCAAAAAGTTTGCCTACTTTTGTAATCATAGAGATTTATGATCTTACGATAGTAGATTAAACTGTGTTGCTGTTCTGAAGTTAAGAGCATATACTGTATCTGCTACTATGGATTTTATTATTTTGAAAGAATTATTACTACAACACATCATCATATAGATCAATAAATCACTGGATGTTGGCTGAACGCCTACCCCAAACAGAGATTGTCCAATCATAGCTTAGCAACTGTAACTATGCATGGCATGTCTGTCAAGATTTCTCCACATGTTGAAACTGAGGGTGTATAAATCTTTGGATGCCCATAATTATCCTGCAGAAAAAGTTGCTATTCCAGCATTGGCAACAGCTGCCTACACTGCAAAGCAACCTAAAAAAGGAAGACGGGCTTAACAAAAAGTGAGTCTTACAATATCGGCAAAGCTTTTCAGACATGGAGAGAAAATGTTGCTGATAGTTTAGCTTCTGCTAACCGCAGCCAAAGGCTCATGGCTGCGGCTACGGCTATGCAAAGGCTAAACTATTAACAACATTTTCTCTCCATCTCTCAAAAGGCCCTGACACACCAAGCCGACAGTCGGCTGTCAGACAGTTTGGGGCCGTCGGTGAGCGTCTGTCAGCCTAGTTTTTTCGGCGTGTACCGCACCGTCGGCTCTAGTCTGCCTGTGTGTGAGTTTTTTCAGCCAATTCAGCATGTTGAATCGGCGGCGGAGCCCGTTGGTGAGAGAAATCACTCTGACTGGCTGTTCAGCTTAAACGAATCAGAGCACGAGAAGAGAAACGGAAGTGAGGAAAAGCAAGCAAACGAGTTAAGTGAAGAGGAAAAACTGTCTGGGCCTTAATAGTTTAGCCTTCTGCGTGAGCAGTGAGATCACCGGTGCGGTGCACCAGTCATGACAAGGTTAGCAGAGGGCTAAGCTAAACTATTAGCAATATTTTCTCTCTATCTCTGAAACACTTTGCCGATATTGTAGCTTGCTAAAAAGTCAACCAAATTCATTGCATCCAGCTTGAATAGTTAGCGAGTAACAGCCGATGAAATCTGACAGCGACAGCTGTCATTTCAGCCGGAAAAATGTCTACCTCTTTCTGAATTTTGAGTGTTAAATCTTCCATTGTTATAATTGTAAACTGTATTTGTGCCGTGCAAGAGTGAAAAGCTTGACAGGCGTAGTAGCAACAGTAATTGAGGGGGCTTAGGGAACAATCAATACTCCCCCTGTAACTTTTATTAATTAACTGAAGCTAAATAAACACTTAACCAACCAGTCAGACTATTATTCTTAAAGATTGAAACAACTTTGACACAGAAACAATGCAGGGATGCTGAGATTATCTGGAAACTGGTTTTAATTGGTTTCCATGGGATATAATGTCTGGGTTTGCTGCTGCTGCTGAATTCAATGCAGGAGCCCAGTGTTTGTCTCACTACACAGAGGCCTCCCCACAAACACAGTCAGATACAGTACTACACGCACACACACACACACACACACATCCTGCGTAATGAATGGGATTACAGAGAGTTTACATCTGTCAGTCTGTCAAGGAACTTGTGTTGACTTTGTGATTTGCGTCCCGAGTCTTTATCCTCCTCATTTGCTACGAGGTTGCCTGAGCTTGGGCACGGTGAAAAAGTACTTACAGTTTCATTCACGTTTCCCGGAGGAATTGGCAAAGGCGAGAGTGTTGCTTCTCTTCCTTCCGTCATGAATCTAGTTCAGTAATCGAAGCGGTGGGAATTAACTGCATACGGGCTGAAAGCAGCACTGTATTTCTCCATAAAAGCACTGTACGACCCGACAGCCAAATATTGAACTAACCTAACTGCCGCTGCAAGGCAGCCTACAGGTAACACTTTTGTTTGCTTTATTAGACGCTCCTCTTATCAGTTCCAGTCTTTAATTTCCCGTGACAAAGACAAGGGGATTTATGGTCAACAACAAACCTCTCTACAAAGGTCGGGGAAAGTGCCAAAGCAGTGACGAAAACAGCAGGAAGGAAAGACGAAACAATCTGCAGGTCCTCCTCCACCCGACCACTTCAATTGCATTCCCCGGGTCCTAATCCATTCACAGACGCACACACCTCAACAGGCAAGAGCGACCTTTCTTCCCTCTGTTGCCACCTCAGCATCAAGCTGAGCTCATCTCTTTGAAGACGCGCTGGCACTCGAGCCGCTACAACTGTCATCGCCTGCACATCACCTGAAGCAAACAAGGTTACATAAGACTGGGGAGGTGGACAAAAAGCACACGCGAGGCATTGTCAACTACTTAGTTATTGTATGTGATGTGGAAGGATTTGTTTAAAAAAAGGAAAAAACAGTTGGGAAAAAGTGACATCCATACCCTTACAATATGATTGATAGCACAGCACTTTGATATGTCAGTAGAAAGAACACAGGTGTAAATAATATAATGAATAAAGGCTGAATTATCTGCAGGGTGGTGGTGGTGATGTGCGTGCTGGCTCGCTGTCACACTGTCATGGCTTACAGGGACAATTGAATAGAGCGGAGCCATCGTTAATGGTATTAGTAACACCTGCGCTTTTCCTACTATCAGAGTCAAAGTGTCTGCTGTGAAACAGAGCCTACGCAAAGCTGTCGGCAGCAGAAGGTGCAGTCACTCAGATGTAAAAACATTGTCAGACCCGACTTACCAGCAGTTTGTCATTATTATCAGAAGCGGCCAACTATGAAGCTGTTAATATGACATCAATTTAAAATGTAACTTTGGAATATTATAAGGAAATGCCAAGTATATAATGTAGCAGGGATGTCATGATACAAGAAATTTAGAAGTCGATACCAATACCAGTGAAATTCCACTATTCTTGATACCAAAGCAAAAAAACAAAACAAAACAATAAAAGCCGTTTCACACAAAGCATGGATTTTCGTCCGAAAAAAAAGCGCACAAAAATTTATAAAAACTAATTTTGTGGGTTCTTATGAATGCTTGCACACCACTGCAGAACATTTGTGCGGGGAAAAAAATGTTCGGACGGACCTCAACTTCAGCGGATTCCCGCCTGCAGAAATACAGTATATGTTTGACCAATGAAATCCTGATCGCCGTTAGGAGGAAACTCATTGCGAAAATGGAACACGGGAATGCGGATAATTCGCACAGGACCCGGTGTGCGTAGTTGTCAATGTGGAAAATTTGCATGCGGATGGGCTGGTGAGAAACAGCTTTAACAGCTTGTACTTCAACATACACTCCTTTATTACTGTGGTTAATTTCCTGTCTATTATCCATGTTATACTGCTGTGAAAACATCTCCCTCAAACAACTGTATATATATTCATGTTTCTCGCTCAGTCGCTTCCACACAGTGAGGCATACAGCTTATTAATTAAACACTGGTATCAGATTGGTACTCGGTATCGGGACTGAAAAAGTCGTATCGGAGCATCCCTACCTCAGATTATTGAGCCCTACATTAGCGACATGTTTATTTTGAGAGAGTGTTGACAGTTTGGTACTTTGGAAATAAACTGTTGCTACGTTTAATCATTACAAGCGTTAAGTTTCAACAAGGGAAATACTCAACAATCTGAACTGCGGCCACCCTCCGCGATCAGATGACTGCAATATGACCGGGCCGGTATTCCCCACCTATTGCGCGTTCAGCCCATTATGGCGGCCCTCTGCTGTGGCAGGAGGCCAGTAGCTGCAGGCAGCCATGAAGTTGAATAAAGAGAGTGAAAGAAATTGAGAGTCTGTAACAGAGATGAAAGAAAGTGAGCGCCTCAGTATTCAGTGCAAGTAATCAGCCATCTCTCTCAGCGTCTATCTTTATCCTCAACCAAATCTGCTTTCATTGCCTCACACACTTATCCTTGACGGGAAGAGCAGTCACGCACACACACTCAGACATTCAGATACACACACACACACACACACACACACACACACACACACACACACACACACACACACACACACACACACACACACACACACACACACACACACACACACACACACACACACACACACACACACGCCTACACGGAGAATAGAAGTTTATCGTCCACAGAAGTGGAAATTTGCCTTTGGCTTAACAAGGATGATCAAATGCACACAACAGCGTAACAACACAATAAACAGACAACACAATTAACAGCATCTTCTGCATGCACAATCGCTCACACATTTAGTAAATCCTTTGGAGCAAAAATAACATGTACACCAGATCTGAGGCCATGCTCAATTAAAGCAGGAATTTGTCAATTGTGCACTCCCTCCCTAACGCTGTAGTACATTCACAACAAGTGCCCCGTTGTGCAAAAAAACGCCAGGCTAGTGCTGTTCCAAGTTGAGATGAGGACTTGGAGAGAGTGAAGCGCTCCTTTGTCTGGAGTGGAGCCTTCTGAATAGTTTAACTAAACACTCACTACACTGACTCAGTCAGCTCCCACTGTGTTAACAACTTTGTGGAGTAAACTTCATATTAGGGCTGCATTTTATATTGTTTTCTTTACTGGTTAAATTACCGATCATTTCCACAACCGATTCGGTCTACAAACTTTTTTAAAATAGTGTCTTGTTGTGCTCACTTGTGCTTGAACTCTGACCAGCAGCCAAGAATCCAAATTTTCCATTCAAGATGCTGCAGCAGTTGTTTAATATTTCTGCTTAAAAAATGTCTTAAACAATGAATCGACTAATCATAAGTGTACTGCTCACAGTTTCATCATTAATGACTAAGGACATGGTGTTAACCAGTGGTGGAAAGTAACTACGTACATTTACTCAAGTACAATTCTGAAGTATTTGCACTTTACTTGAGTATTTCCATTTTATGCTACTTTATATTTCTACTCCACTACATCTCATAGGGAAATATTGTACTTTTTTACGCCACTATTTATTTTTAACTTAACTTGAGTTGCTAGTTGTTAGTTATAATCAACAAATACATTATTATGTATCATTAAAGATTAAGATGAGACTTTATTGATCCAGAGGGGAAATTCAGAATCTACCCAGCAGCATATAAAGTCATTAAAATTACCAACCTTTACCTACTGCAACATTAAAGCGATGGACACATTAACGCATCAATAGATTCCAACAACAGTGCATAACCTATTCTGAAATGCGCCATTTTGCATGATGAGCAGTTTTACCTCTAGTACTTAAGGTATATTTTCATGCCAATACTTTTGTACTTTTACTTAAGCGGGACTTTTACCTGTAACAGAGTATTTCTAGGGAGTGGTATTCCTACTTTTACTTCAATAAAAGCTCTGAATACTGTACTGTACACCACTGTTATTAACAGTGATTTCCAATCTAGGGGTCAGTAACCCCCTTAAGGGTCACAAGATAAATCTGAGGCGTCGTATTAGGAACGACAAGAAAAAAAGACACAAGACACACCGCAAAAACTAGGCCGACAGATGCTCACCGACGGCCCCAAACTGTCCAACGGCTGACCGTCAACTTGGTGTGTCAGGGCCTTAAAGCTCACTGACATCACGATATATCTCACTCGTTTGATTCGTACAAAAAATGAAGTGTAAAAAACAACATGATGTGGCTTTATGGGGGTTTATGTGCTGAACTATTCAGTGACTTCGTACAGCCTCCGCTGTAGTCCAGCACATCTGAAATTTAACAGTAATTTAGCAGCCAAAAGAGAAAAACAAAAGACTCCTCTCAAATGAAGATCACAGAAATGCTCAAGTGTCTAAACCTAGACCAGATCGGCATGCATGCTGTTGTCAAAGAGTTCCAGTGAGGAAAAACAATGCAGAAACTAGCAGGATGTGCACCTCAATCAATTCCACAGCCTTCCTTTGCTAATCAAACTATCTGCCAAAAAAATGCCCTTTTGGCAGCTACGCTTGGACATCAACCTGACCGCTTGATTATGTTTGCAGCCTTTAGAGCCAAACGCTGCTCTAATATTACTGCCTAATGTAGGCCATATGCTGTTTTCCAAGAAGCCAAGAGATACTGTTTCTAAGAGACCCGACAGGCAGCAAGAGACATCTAGAGTCTAAGTCAGCATCCACAATGCACTGCAGCACGGTTTGCTCAGGCTGTTATCAGCATCTCTTTGAAAGATGAACAGGGTAAAAGAGAAGCAGCTGCTTTACAAAGACTAAACTATGCAGAATCAGTGCTTCACAAGTGTTCCAAGGTGATCAAGCTGACATTAACAGTTGTCTCTCTTTAATGCCCTCCACCCACTTTGCCTACTGTTCACTATGCGCTCAGCAGAGTGTTTCAAGCTGCATAAAAGGGACACACTCTTGAGTACACCCGTGTAACAGCAATATTGTATGAATGCATCAAACACACCTTTGCACCAAAGAACAGACTGGACTTCAATCTATGCATCTATGCAGCATGATAGGACAAAGGCAGGTCATGATGATGGTAATGATGCACCGGCGCTTGACATAGCGGACGGAAATTGAAATTGAAGCGCAGATGTTGTTAGTTTTTTGTAGGTCATGCATAACTGCCACCTGATTCATAGGCCTATTGATGATAGGAGGGTACGGAAACTAACTTCTGTCTGATAATAAAGATGGTGTGCTATCTCTCTCTCTCTCAGCACACAGTGGAGAAACGCACCATCTCAGCCTTGAGAGGTTCAGCCCTGCACCTCAAGGTTTCTCCGTTAATCACACAGAATAGCTACAGAAACAGAAATTCTCTCTAATATATTAACCGATGTGGGCTTTGATCAACTGCTGTAAAAAGGCGAGAACATACCACTCCTGTTCTTTTATTGACTAAAAGCTGCAACCTTAATTGGGTTATCCTTGTATGTAGAAACTAAACACACACACACACACACACACACACACACACACACACAGAGGCCATATGACCACATCCCTGCAGTGAAGTGACCTAATTTACCCAAGTTTTGCCTGTAACTTGGCCAGCGCATCGATGATGGCTCTGTAGCAACACTGGATTTCTGTAGTCTATCGCCGAGATTCAGGGTGCACTTCAAAGAAGCTTATTTCCCATACACTGACAAGATATCGTGAATTAACATTACTTCCATGCATGACACTAATCTTGTCTTAATTATGCAATTAACTATCTGTCTTCAAATAGTCCATATTTCAAAGGGTTCATTCAGGCATTAACGTATTTTCCCAAGCAGCAGATATTCCTACTGTGACTGAGTGGTAATGCCTCTCATTTTATCTGCACATAGGCTAATTTGAAGTGGAAACTTTGTATGCTGTCAGTGTACAGTTATGTGGGTGTTATTGTGTGTGATGAAAATACTAATTTGAGGTTACTTAGCATCTTTTGTTATCGCCTCTGGATAAAAGCACTGTCAAGAGAGTGCAGCTTGTCTGTTAAGTTGGACTTCCTCCAACATTTCCAAAAACACAAAAAACAGCCTTTTGTTAAATAAATGTAGGCAACAGGCTACTTCTTCTGCGTCGTTTTGTTTTTAGGATGAACTCTAGAAGGAGTTCTTCTTCTACGAACATTTAAAAGTAGAAACTTTGACAACTTAGCACAACACAATAATTATCTCATTAATCTCATTTTATCTGCACATAGGCTAATTTGAAGTGGAAACTTTGCATGCTGTCAGTGTGCAGTTACGTGGGCGTTATTGTGTGTGTGATGAAAATACTAATTTGAGGTTACTTAGCATGTTTTTTTTCCCGCCTCTGGATAAAAGCACTGTCAGAGAGTGTAGGGGCGGCAGTAGCTCAGTCCATAGGGACTTGGCTTGGGAACCGGAGAGTCGCCGGTTTAAGTCCCTGCATGGACCAAGTACTGAGTGTGAATTGGTCGCTGGAGAGATGCCAGTTTGCCTCTTGGGCACTGCCGAGGTGCCCTTGAGCAAGACACCAAACCCCCAACTGCTCGGGGCGCTCGTCAGTATCAGCCCCATCGCTCTGACATCTCTCTCATTAACGCATGTATATAGGTCTTGTTTGTGCATGTGGGTGTGTGTCCTGTATATAACAGAGTGAAAAAATTTAATTTCCCCTCAAGGATTAATTAAGTGCCTTTCTTCTTCTTCTTCTTCTGTAGCTTGTCTATTAAGTTGGACTTCCTCCAACATTTCCAAATCATAAAAAACAGCCTTTGTTAAATAAATGTAGGCAACAGGCTACTCTTCTTGGTCTCTTTTTTTTTAGGATAAACTCCAGCAAGAGTTCTTCTACGAACATTTAAAAGTAGAAACCTTGACACAATAATACCAGCTAGTGCTCACTTGAAAGATTAAATAAGGACACTATACATCACATAACACAGTAGCAACTCTTACTTATAAAGTTGTGTTATTTTATAGGGTTTTTTGGCTTTACTTTTCCACACAATAACACTGACAGCATACAAAGTTTCCACTTCAAATGAGCCTATATGCAGATAAAATGAGAGGCATTACCACTCAGTCACAGTAGGAATATCTGCTGCTGGGAAAATACTAATTTGAGGTTACTTAGCATCTTCTGTTATGGATAAAAGCACTGTCAGAGAGTGTAGCTGTCTATTAAGTTGGACTTCCTGACAAACATTTCCAAAAACACAAAAAAACAGCCTTTGTTAAAAAATTGTAGGCAACAGGCTACTTCTTCTTCCTCATTAATATATATATATATATATATATATATATATATATATATAATATAAAAATTTATATATATAGGTCCTGTATATAGGTCCTGTTTGTGCATGTGTGTGTGTCCTGTATATAACAGAGTGAAACAATTGAATTTCCCCTCAAGGATTAATTAAGTGCCTTTCTTCTTCTTCTTCTTCTGTAGCTTGTCTATTAAGTTGGACTTTCTCCAACATTTCCAAAAATACAAAAACACCCTTTGTTAGATAAATGTAGGCAACAGGCTACTTCTTCTTCGTCTCTTTTTTTTTAGGATAAACTCCAGTCTTCTTCTATGAACATTTAAAAGTAGAAACTTTGACAACAACACAATAAAACAAGCTAGTGCTTACTTGAAAGATTAAATAAGGACACTAAACATCAAATAACACAGTTGCAACTCTCACTACTACAGTTGTGTTATTTTTAAGTTTTTTTTAGATTTACTTTTCCATCACTTACCATCCTCCTTCTCGTCGAACACGGGTCTCTTAGATGAACTATTGGCTCCCATCCTCTTCTTCCACTTGCCCCAGTGAAACATTGATGCTCAGATTGCATTCCTCGCCTCTTGAGGAGAAACTACAGCGTGTTTTAACACCCCCTCCTCCTCAAAAGACAGTGATATACTAACCGTACATTTCAACCCAAAACCGAGTCCCGTTATTTCGCTTTAACGGAGATTTATTCTGTGAGCGCCGCGACTTGAACTCTCTCTCGGAAACCAGAGGAGATGAAGTGTGAGTAAGTACCGTTACCGCTGTAAAGATGAGTGTTTACAGAGAAAGACTGCTCGGTTTGATACAGTTGGACGTATATAATATAAATCTCTCGGTGCCGGTAGTTGTCTTCCGTAGCCTGCCAGCCAACACGAGAGACTTGTGTGTTTTGTGTCGGAGCTGTGAGTAAAAAGAGCTGCGTCGAGCTAGAAACCGTTAGATAACCGGAAACAGGAAATCACTCCTTCAAAATAAAAGCTTAACATTTTCAGACGTTAAGTCGTTGATGCAATGTGGCTGTATAGGTCATGGGTCAGCAACCTTTACTATCAAAAGAGACATTTAGGGCAAAAAATGGCTCAACAAAAAATCCGTCTGGAGCCGCAAAACATTTGAGCATTGTGATGAACACAGTTTATAGTCTAAGTATATAGTATATACACTCACCGGCCACTTTATTAGGTACACCTTGCTAGTACCGGGTGGTCTTCTGCTGCTGTAGCCCATCTGCTTCAAGGTTGGACGTGTTGTGCGTTCAGAGATGGTATTCTACATACCTTGGTTGTAACAAGTGGTTATCTGAGTTACTTTTGCCTTTCTATCATCTCCAACCACTATGCCCATTCTCCTCTGACCTCTGACATCAACAAGGTATTCCCGCCACACAACTGCCGCTCACTGGATATTTTCTCTTCTTCGGACCATTCTCTGTAAACCCTAGAGATGGTTGTGCGTGAAAATCCCAGTAGATCAGCAGTTTTTGAAATACTCAGACCAGCCCGTCTGGCACCAACAACCATGCCACGTTCAAAGTCACTTAAATCCCCTTTCTTCTCCATTCTGATGCTCGGTTTGAACTTCAGCAAGTCGTCTTCACCACGTCTAGATGACGTAATGCATTGAGTTGCTGCCATGTGATTGGCTGATTAGCAATTGAACAGGTGTGCCTAATAAAGTGGCCGGTGAGTGTAAGTCTAATGCAGTGAGGGTGAAAGGGCAAATGTACTATGTAGTACTAGGGCCTCATTGAGGAAAAAAACATCTGAGATTTGGAAAATAAAGTCATAACTTTACGAGAAAAAAGTCATAATATTCCGAGAAAAAAAATCATAATATTACGAGAATAAAGTCATAATATTACAAGAAAAAAATCATTACTTTACGAGAAAAAAAGTTGTAATATTATGAGAAAAAAGTCGTAATATTACGAGAAAAAAGTCATAATATTACGAGAAAAAAGTCTTAACATTATGAGAATGAAGTCATTGGTCTACGAGAAAAAAAGTCTTAATGTTACGAGAATAAGTCATAACTTACTTGTACTACTAACTTTTTTACTGCCTTTTTACTAACATGTTTTTGCACAATGGAACTGTGATGCTGGAAACTTGAATTTCCCTCGGGATCAATAAAGTTACCATCTATCTATCAATCTATCTTACTTTCTATATAGAGAGTAAAATGAAAAAAGGAAAAGGAATTAAAAAAAGGAGTTATATATTTAAAAAATCATTCAAGTGTCATTTCATCTGCGTTCCTTTACTTTCACAGCCAATGGTCTTCAAGGAGATATTTATTGTGAAAGTTATAACCGGAAGCGACCCACTAGTATCCTGTCTAGCTTGACACTGTGAGAGTAGTGTGACAGTTGCTGGCCAGTGACTGTAGTCGACGTAGCCCTGTATCACAGACTGTCATGCATATCAACACATAAGGACCAGCCTCTGTAGGTGAAGCCAGGATAGCTCTCAGGATACAAACTAGAGGACTGGAGGCTTCCATCTCCATCCATCGCTTGTTACCAGCAGGAAACTGGTCCTCCTCCTCCAGCACAAATGAACCTCAGTGACATCTTCCACAATCTCATTAGGAGATGGATGGGTGCTTCCGGATCACTGAGGGGGGGAAAAGGGGATTTTAAACACGCTGTATTCAATATGCACTCTAGGTTTATTTGCTCTGTTGCACTGCACATTATAAAGTACATCTCTTCAAAGGTATTTTTTATTAATTGTCAATAATCAATAGAACAGTCAATATACAGGGAAAGTTAATTTTTGTTTTTCTGAACAACACTCACTTGTGACACAACACATCAATCAATCATACCTGACAACAACATACAGACAGACAGCCACAGCTGGCCACAAAAGACCTAACTGATTCACAATCATGGATATATAAAATTAAAATTGTAGAGAATACAACACAGGGAGAGTATCTGCAAATAAGTCATGAAATAAGAAGAAGACGAAGAAGAAGAAGAAGAAGAAGAAGAGAAAAAAATATATTATGTATATATACATATAAACATACACATACACACACATATATATATATATACATACATACATACATATATACATTTCATTTTATTTATTCATTATTATCATTATTATTTGTATTATTATTCTTATTCTTATTAAGAATAAGAATAATGTATTTATTTTTTCTATTTTTATATATATGTATGTTTTTGTATGTATGTGTGTATATGTATGTGTGTGTGCGGATGTAGGTGTGTATGTGTGTGTATATGTATGTGTATGTATGTATGTATGTATGTGTATATATATATATATATATATATGTGTATAACGTACATACATATTTACACATATTAAAACAATCTCTGATTGACACATTATGGATGCAGTTCGCCTGTTGTTTGCACCTGGACGGCTGCCGTAGTTTGTGTTGACCTCGTTGCCATGGTTACGAAGTCCAACTCCTGAAGTGATGAAGAGGTGTCTTAAAGTTAGCATGACATCTTCTCCTCTACAGTAACTCATGTTTGTTCGTTTTATAAAGTGTTTATTTGTTTAAGAAGACACCGAGTAGCGTCCACACGTGGCTACGAGTATGTTTAAGGTACAGTATGGTTTGCTAATGTTAACTAATGTTAGTGCAGCAGCAGTGAATGAATGACTAGATAGCTAACTTAGCTAACTAACACATGGGTTGCGTCCGAAATTCCACACAAACATGCTGTTTAATACGCTAAAACAGTGTGTGAGATGTTTTAGTAAGTCCAAAACCTTAGTATTAAACTAATAGTACGTGAATTACATACTATTTATGGTGAAATACTACAGGATGCGACGCTGGACACCATAGAAGTATACATCCTCTTGGGAACTGAGGATAAAAAGTGTCTTCCAATTTAATTTTTTTTGTGATTTCCTTAATATGTAGGGTTTAAAGAAAATCTTACAATTTAGACTTTTTCAATTTTATATTTATATTTATATTTTTTATATTTATTTATTTTATATTTTTTAATTTGTAGTGTATTTGTGTAGTGGATCAGAGGACCATTTTAATGTTAAAAGACAGCCGAATTTAGAAGATACAAAAAAAATGAACAGATTATAAAATAAGATAAGATAAGATAAGATGAACCTTTATTAATCCCTGCAGGGAAATTCAGGTGTCAAAGCAGCAACATCAGTAAACAGAGTGAAACACAGGAGAGGTACAAGGTATACAAAAATTATAAAAACAATAAATAGAGATATAAAATATACAGAGTGAATGGGTGAACATAGTGTGTGCAGTCTGTCAATAAATAAATGTAGTATATGCAATAAATAAATGTAATATGTGCATATGGCTGTAGAGTGATATTAAACCAAAAATACATTCAACTTGATTGAAAAATTAAAAAAATATGTCATTTTGGATTCATGGTAACACAAACTATAAATTATATTTACAGTAAATGGGTAATTCCATGTAATGTAACACCCATAATGCATACATATCGCTATGTATCACTGACATGTATCAGTGATCATTGAGGTTTGAAGATTTCCCAAGTAGAAATACAATTTGCCTCAAGAATGCAAATTTGTGCTTATGAGTATGGTAAACAGGAGACCATAACACTGGAATTGTCCCAATGATGCCCAGGATGTCCTTTTTAAAATACACCAGGGGTTGATAGAGTAGCTCAAAAGAGTAAAAGGGGATGCATGTGGACAAAATGTCCACTACAGAGGACACAAGTCAATGGGCTGGGTCTCAGGAGGATATGCTGGACACTAGGGCGGCATACATATCCCAAAAAGCAATGCGGTAGTGACAACAACGTTCATAACAGACGTTGACAGACAGCTCTGTAACATCAATAACGCTTCGATTTAAATGTAAGTAAGATTTCACTTTGCTAATAAATATTTTAAAGGTGCCATATTGTAAAAAGTGAGATTTCCATGTCTTTTATATCATAAAGCAGGTTTAAGTGCTATATAAATACTGTTAAACTATTAAAACCCTCAATATATGGAGAAATACACACAGCCCCGTATTCAGAAATTGAGCTTTTGAAACAAGCCGTCAGAATTTCTGTCCATTTGTGATGTCACAAATCTACAATATATATAGATCGTGACACAGTTTTAAACATAAACATTCTAAATGTGTCCCAGTTTATTTCCTGGTTGCAGTGTATGTGAATAACATCAGCTGATAGGAAGTAAACATAGATCCAAACTGTTGCCTATCAACGCAATTCTGTTGCAATTCCATTGAAATGCACTAAAACGGAGCGTTTCAGACGGTGGGGTAAATACAGGAATATTCAGGCAGACAGTATGAGGAAAATAAAGGGTTTTTTGAACATTACAGCATGTAAATATGTTCTAGTAGAAACATAAAATACAAGTATGAACCTGAAAATGAGCACAATATGGGACCTTTAAATTAATTTAGACTTTGTACACATGAGGATGGCACGGGTTACCATGGTTACACGTCTCTAACCGGCGAGGAGGCTCTCAGGAAGTGACGTAAATTACTGCTCAGTGCATACGAAAACATACATACTACTGTTTATTCACACAAAAGTATGTTGAACGATAGTACACATATTGAGTATGCATAGTATGCGATTTCGGACGAAGCCCTGGCTTGTAGGCAAGTCAAAATGCCACGTGAAAGTATTCTGTTCAGACAAAACCATTGAATGTGATACTTACATGAACTTTCTCATTTTCAGACACAGGTCGAACAATGCAGAAAAATACCCTGAACAATGAACACTAAACATCTCAGCATCACTTCTACAATGTGTTCCCCAGAGGAGCTGCAGCAGCAGCAGGAGGAGGTTTCCGACCTGCAGTTCAGTTTTGTCTTTGGGAACACTAGTGTTGTCAAACCACAGACCCCCCACATTCAGCCTGAGGAGGCTGAGCCACAGGAGCTCCCTGAATATTATTCAGCAGAGACATTATGTCTGAGGAGAATGCAACTGAAATATGTTGACGAAAGTATTTTGAAAAATAGCTCACTAAAGGTCAGTTTGGACTTCACTCTGCCCATCTGCATACGCTGCAGTGGTTTTCATGCAAGAAAACCACAGACCCCCATCTGATTGGATTTTTGCTTTTAAAGGTCTTATTGATAACATTTTTATGTAGACGAATATTTTTCTTGAAATTAATACATCCACAGAGCCGTTAGAAAGGTGCCAAATAAAAGTATGGCTTTTCCTGAAAAAAAATATATTATTGTGAATTAATTATTTAAAAAATGTTGGCGAGTCCAAAATGAATGTTTTGTTTTGGTGCCTTCAAATGGGGTCGTGTTTACCGTGTGCACGAGAAGAGTCCATATGAACGTCCCCCTCTTGTGGTATTCACGACCTCGTAAGTGGAACATTTCTGAAAGCTCAGAGTTCACGAGTTGTGACGTGTTTGTTGACGTTGTAAGAAATGGCGGAAGCCATGGAAGCTCATTTTTCAGTACATAATAAGTGAATATATTGTAATTTTAGTCGTTTATTGTTTTTCTTTGTAATTTTATAATATGTATGAGGAAAATGTTGATATTCCCAACAGCCTCATCTGTTTCCTCTGTCATTAAGCCTCTGCATTTACTGCATTATGTTGCCCACTTGCTAGCTTGCGAAATTTTTAGCCTCTGTGGCTTCTAGACACCGACAGTAACGCTAATATTGCCGTTGCTTAGCAGCGGTGTTCTCACAACTTAACCACTTGAACGCCAAGCATATCGTGTACACGACTTTCCATGTTGTAAACATGAGCTCACGAGTTTCATTTGAAGGCACCTTTTATCTCTGTGGAAGACATCTGACATTCGATTCCATTATCTAACAAGGGTTGTGAACCAATAGTAAAACGACACTGGTATCACCTGGTATCTCAGGGTCGTCAGTTAGTGTGGAAAAAACAGAAGAATGGCTGAGATTGATAGTAAGTGCCTGGTAACGACTTGTTGTGAAGTAAATGCAATGGAACGGGGGAGGGAGAATGCGACATTTAGTAGCTGAATGTTATCAATAGCATCTTTAAATATTTTATTACAGAAAATGTATGAAACCCATGACGAAAATAGTCATACATTCTGTCATTGTGAACCCCACTTTGAAAACCACTGGCTTAATGCAGCCAGTAGAACATTAGGCCAACAATAATAGCTCAGTATAATTAGGTCTTCTGCATTATCTATTAATTCTAACTGCTCATTGTATCATCTTCAGTATTTATATCTTGAAGGCAACCAGATATCCACTATCCCAGATTCAATGTTCATCCGCTTGCCAAACCTTCTGTGGCTGGACCTCAGAAATAACCAAATTGCATCGCTCCCTGCCGAAATTGGCTTGCACAGGTAGGTTACTTATGCAACTGCCTTTTGAAATACATGCTGATTGATTCCAAACCCCTCGGCCACCATGGGAATATGTTTCTTTGTCACATTTCAGAACATTTTTAGATATTAATTTTTCTATTTTAGAGTTCTGTTCAGTAGCATGTGCTCTGAAAAACAACTTCATGACTCCAAAGTTTGTCAAAATGAGATTCTTTCTGACCATTTTGTACAATTTCCTTGTGTTCAGTTTAGGCATAGCCCTTGTGATCATCTAACCATCTGTGATTTTGTTCATGTAGATCTCTGAAAACAATACTTCTGGAAGGAAACCCCATCTCAGAACTTCCACTTGAGTTGGGTGAGTTGCAAACAATGTCTCTTTTCTTTGAAATAACAAGCTGTCATTTTGTTTCATCAGTTTCAATAAGCCTCACTGGCAGCAAAATTAGAGCAAGATTGCATGCAGTGATTACGTAGTAGTTATTAATAGAAATAATACACAATAGAGGATCACATGTGTTGCTTTCCTCTTAGCTGTTGTCACTAAAACTGTTGCCAATACACTGTTGCTTCCATGTACAATGCATTAAAGGTACAGTGTGTAGGATTTGGCGACATCTAGCGGTGTGGTTGCAGATTAATGCACATTAATTGCACATTAATGAAAACATTGTTATGAATATTATATTACTTTTCTGCTAATAGAGCCCCCTAAATGCTACACACTGGTCCTTTAACGCTGGTAATCAAGGAATATACAGTATGTAAGATTCCTTCTACTGATGTTCCCATTGTAAATTAATCTGGATAAGAGTGTCAAACTCAATGCAAAAAGTGTAACCTGTAAACACATTTCTAAAGGATCCTTTATTTTCCCCAGGAAATGTGATCAGCCTCAATGGCCTGAACCTGAGGAACTGCCCCATCACTTTCCCTCCACGAGACACTGTGGACCAGGGGCTCCAGAGCATCCTGCAGTACCTCAGGAGTGCTATGGCTATGCGGCCAGTTAACACGAGAAAGAGCCCCCCAGGTGAATCAAAGGCACCTTAACTTTGAACAATGCAGCAGCAAGGTGTTGCAGTATAACCATCTGCTCTTTTTGTCAAAGATAGGATGGCTGGACACAAAAATAGCTCCTTGCCCTGGTACCACTTCACTGGTGTGACTTCTGTTCCCTTGGAGACAGCGCGTGCCACTCGGCTGACTCTTTTTTTCCCCCCCTCCGTTCCAGCTCTGTAATATTTTTAGCCAGATGAAAATGATCGATAACCTTGTGGGCTCTAAACTCTGTCACTAAGCACTGTCTGGTGGTAATCACTGTGAGAAGCCCAAGACAGCCCTCCACAGGAGAGGCTGCTGCTGCACAATGAGCAGAGCCAAACCCCTCAATCACACGATTTATGTCTCTGCCTACGAGGTTATTAACGAAGACAGGGCTCCAGGTCTCCAGGGGGTAATCTCCTTTCATTTAATTGGCTCAGAGTATAAGTTTAGCACATTTAAATATACAGAGATACTGCATCGTCACCAGCTGTGATAACATGGAATATTTAGTCTGATTATCCTACATGTGGATAAAAGTTACATTCAGCCTCTTATTTTTATACTTAAGGGAACGTTTTACCTGCTATTATTAGTTGATTTTTTGCTGGCATATCTTTGCTGCAGTTGGAAAACAAACTCTGTACTCTATCAGTAATCCTTGATTCATCCTGTGCTTCTACCAGCCAATGTAGCCGTAGCCAGCGATGGTTGTTGCCAGTATTGGCTGCCCCCACATTATACTTGTAGCTGCCATGGTTGTGGTTTCATTGGTAGAGTTGCCAGTGGTGGAGAAGCTCCAGTTGTCGGAGCTGATGGAGGAGAAGGACGAGTCGGTGGACGAGGACGAGCTGCAGAGGTTCAGGGAACTCAAAGACAAGATGAACCTGCTGGACAAAGCTGAGCTGGGCTCAACAGAACAGGGCGATAGAAACCCAAAGTCACACCTTCTCCCTGTCGTCAAAAGGTGAGTAAAAGTATTTGGCTGAAAGGAATAAGATATTTTTGAAGAGGAAATTGCTTTTTATCTGTTATAGTTTGACATTTTGGGAAGTATTAGCTATTATTGAAAGAGTTAGAAGAGATTGATACTACTTGTACATTGAATCTGAAGCTAGAGCCAGGAGATGGTTAGCTTAGCTTATCATAAAGACTAGAAACAGGAGGAACCAGCATCTTTAAAGCTCACTAATTTATTAAATATATCTTATTTGTTTATTTCATTCAAATACAGTGCAAAAAAGGCAATTCTAAACCATTTCCTGGCTGGGACAAGTAACTTCCTTGAGTCTACCTTAGTTTCCTGACAAGTGGTGCTGGCTAATATAGACCATTTCACAGTTGTAAAAGGTATCTTTGCAAAAGGGTTTCTAGTTGCAGTGTATGGTTGCGTCCAAAATTCCATACTAACATACCATTTAGTACGCTAAAACAGTATGTGAGATGTTTTAGTATGTCCAAAACCTTAGTATGAAACCAACAGTACATGAATTGCATACTATTTCCAGTGAAATATTACAGTGTGCAAACACTGGACACTATGGTGGCATAAATATCCCACAATGCAATGCAATAGTAATGATAGCATTCATAACAGACAGTGGCGGACAGCTCTGTAACGTCAATAGCGCTTAAATGTAACTGTAAGATTTCACTTTTTTATTCAGACTTTGATTCTCACAAATCATTGTTGTGGTCACACAAGGTTGGCACAGGTTACCATGGTTACATGTCTCCAACTGACAACGTATATTACAGCTCAGTGAGTCTGAAAAGATACATACTACTGTTTATTCATACAGAAGTATGTTGAACGATAGTACACATATTGTTTATGTAATGCATAGTATGCAATTTTGAATGCAGCCTATGTGAATGACATCAGCTGAAATGAAGTAAATATGGACCCAAGCTGTTGCCTAGCAATGCAGTTCCGTTGAAAGGGTCTATAACCCCCTGTAAAACAACAAGTTGTCATTTTGACGCTTCAGTTTTTAAAGAGATTGACCAAATGAGGTATAACATGTTGATAAGTGAGCTTCACAGGTGCTGGTAGGTGTATTTTGTTATCTCTGGACATTGCTAGGCTAGCTGTTTCCAGTCTTTATGCTAAACTAAGTTAACCATACAGATATGAGAGTGGTATTCATCCTCTCATCTATCTGTCAAAAAGCAAATAATCGTATTTCCCAAAATGTCAAACTATTCCTTTAGAAAAGAAAAAGGATCCACATATCCAGCCTGCAAATATCTGTTGGGCATAAATCGTTTTCCACCTGTTCAGATATACTGTGCAATGAAGTTTGAAAGTGTTATTGGCTATCTGATAGTAGGACAGAGGAGGTGGATTTGTTTTGTTTCAGTAGATAACTTTTGTGCTTAGGTTTGGACTTGTGCGTGGCATGGTGCCTCGGAAAAGGATAGCAAAACCCTTCTTAATGGCATTCTCCAAAGAGGAGACCAAGTGATAAAAATCTCCCAGCCTGCCTCCGCCGGGACTCAGAGCTCAGGAGAGCAATAAAAATAAAGCATTTTGTTTCAATTTATCTGTCAGAAAAAAGGCGACTACCAAGGCCGGCGTAATTCCCGAGCTGCCCTTGTTTGACACTCGCCATCAGAAGGGGCCAGAAGAAAGGAGGCAGGCTGCAATGAAAGAGCTGAAGGAGAAACAGGCTATTCTAGAGCAGAGAAGAAAGTAAGTTCAACCATAAAATACCCATTTACTATCCTACTGCACTACATTTTGACCATTAAATTACATTAGAGGAATTGCACAGGGCAGTTAATACCAAAGATGAGACAGAATGTTGTTTCATAAATGCCCAAGAGACAGACAGTAGGGAATCCATGCTTTATCCACAAAGTAAATATAGAAAGAATAAGCAATGTTTGCAGACCCCTTTGCAACCATTTTGAAACAATAGCCCCCTTGACATAGATCTATTACAGTGCATTGTTATCCGGCTCTCCCACAGAAGCCAAGAGGCATTTCGGAAGATCACGCAGGAGAAGAAGAAAGTGTCTGTGCAGAAGAAAGTGTCTGTGCAGAAGAAAGTGTCTGTGCTGAAGAAGCATGCAGAACAAAGAAAACATAAGGTATGTGTGGATTAAATCACCTGAATTTCCACCTGGCAACCACAAGGAGGCAGTAGAGTACCGCCTCTGTCACACCGGCTGGAGGACTATTACAATAAATATGATAGAACATCTTGTTAATGAGTTTCCAGGTAGCATCACAACCAGAGTCAGTGATCCTTAATGATGGTATTTAGGATGGTGCTGTGGAAGGCAGCAACAGATGGCAGAGCTTGTGATGGAGTGCGCTGCATCAGTGATCGCACAGCAGCAACGTATAGCTATCAGAGCTGACGTATACACAAACTGTAGACAATGTAGGTGGATGGTTTTGAGTGATTTGACTGTCAGCTGCATCGCCATGCATACAGATGAAGTGTAGCGTATAATGATTACATCCAAGCAACAGCAGAGGTGTAAATGTCCTCTGGAAAACATTTTAAAAACCAACCCCGTTTGAGTAATTTGACACAATGAGGCTGTTATGTAACTGCAGCTGTAGGCTGTGTTTGCAACAGCTGTATCATCCTATAGCCTATATGTACACAAGCTCTGCTCTCTAGAACAAAATACTGCTGTACATGATCACAAACACCCCCTCTCTCTGTTACAGGAAGCAGAAGCAGACAGAAGTGATACTTGTCCAAGTCAGACGTCCATGTCCATCACAGAGTGTGAGGAGTACAGGTAAACAGGAACTCAGGGTGAACAAAATACTCCAGACCAGAAATAGTAGTACACAAAAACCTGAAACCTGAGCCAGTATAAGAATCAGACCTACTGCATTGGCCAGGAATGTATTTTTTTATTGTATCAGTATGACTGGTAGCTTTCAATTTCAGTTCAGTTTCACTTTTTTTATATATATAGCGTCAAATCATAGCAGAAGTTATGTCGAGACGCTTTTCATATAGAGCAGGTCTAGACCATACTCTATAATTTAGAGACCCAACAAGAGAGCCCCCATGAGCATGCATTCTTATGCGACAATGGCAAGGAAAAACTCCCCTTTAGCGAGTGGAAACCTTGCCTTGGGCAGAACCCGACATCTGCCTCAAGCTTTGACACTGAATGTACAATAAAACTAGGAACATCTTCCTGATATTTGGTTGAAGCTGCAGAAATCAACATCTCAAAGTTTAAAACATGAATGCTTCTGTTTATCTCCATTACCTCCTTTGTACAGATTTAAAGGCAGGGCCTTGAGAGACTAGCAAGAGTACACTAGATTTTTTTAAATGATCCAGCCGAAAAAATGAACCCAGTGTTGCCAACACTTTTCCAATGAAAGTAGCTAACAGCACTAGCTCCAAAAGTCCCTCAATCTAGAGAGAAAGTCGCAAAGTCAGCAACACTTTTAGTTTCTGTTCTGTAATAATCTTGCACATGTGGAATTTGCACATTGGTTTACGACCTCATTTCATTTTATTTTAAAGACAAAGTGTAACTTGCACACTTTTCTAATATATAGTATGTCATTGCACACTTTGCTAATGTATGTAGTATGTTATTGTTATTCAAAGTTGTAGTAGTCTGGTATATTTATATTGTATTGTAATGTATTCTTTATATTGTGTTTACTATAGATATTATCTCTAGTGTTGATATGTATATTTATTGTAGATTTACTGTTCCTGTGCATTGTCTGGATTACCTGCTGCTGTAACACAAGAATTTCCCAATTTGGGATCAATAAAGTACATCTATCTATCTATCTATCTATCTATCTATCTATCTATCTATCTATCTATCAGTCTATCAGTCTATCTGTCTATCTATCTATCTATCTATCTACACTGACAGTCCGTCCCTTCAGGCCTCCCTCCAAAGCCATTCCCCCACAATTATCATTACGAACATAAACATATCATATTGAACGTGAATGGCGAACATGGCTATTGTTAGTAGTCAGCCTGTCTACCGGCCGGAATGAATCGATTGGTCGGGCTTATTACAGTCCTGCGACATCCACAGATACTGGATTTTTCTTTTTTTTTGTCAAAGCATTTGATTTATTGATTGCTGTCGAGATGTAATAAGAATTTCAACAAATATAACAAAAATGCATCTAAAATCTTTACCAACCCTGCCTTTAATAAGG
Organism: Sebastiscus albofasciatus; assembly: GCA_916701655.1. NCBI lineage: Eukaryota > Metazoa > Chordata > Actinopteri > Perciformes > Sebastidae > Sebastiscus > Sebastiscus albofasciatus. The sequence goes on along the minus strand of CAKAOI010028976.1, from coordinate 1,842 downwards.
GAAATCGATACAGCAATATATGTTCATCTTATCAGTGTAACTGATGAAAAGACTACTGTGCATACTGTATCTGGTGTATACAATTTAAAACAGTGATGCAGAACAGCCTGAGCTATAGGAGTACAGAGACCACAGGTCTGAAAGTATCCACCAAATGGCTTTTTGCATTGTCTCCTATCGTCAGCCATGCATATGCAGGTGGAGAACTAGAGACCCCTAGTGGACAAAGAGAGACCGTACACCCACCACAGATCATCAGCAGTTTCTTTTGTTCTTCTTGAGCAACATTATGCCCAAAAACAGATGACTGAGATCAGATAGTACACCTTAGAATGTTCTGTTTTCATCCACAGAATAAATCTTAACTTAAGTGGAAAACAGTCACTCACAGTCTTGCAGTTTTAATCAGTTGTCTACCACACCTAAAGGCTATACACCACTGGCATCTAAATATTCAGTATTTTGGTATGTCATTGACCTTTGACCTGTGTTTCCCTCCAGATCAACCCGTGTGATGGAGCGGCAGATCCGTGCCCGTGTTGAGACGATCAAGGAGAGACAGAGGAATCCCAGGGTCAGGACCACCGAGCAGTTGGCAGCGACAGAGCAAGATTTGGAGGAGGTCAAGCCTATACTTCATTATTCACACAACTCATCTATATTGAACTCATACGTTATTGATCTGACTTTGTTTTTGTTTTTTGTTTGAATGTCAGATGAGGAAGCTCCAGACTAGGCTTCTGGAGAGGAAGAGAAATCCTGGAAGAGATCTTGGAAAATGTTTCACTATCATCACCGAAGACACCTGGCAGAGTTTCACTGATAAGTAGCAGGAATTATAATATCTGTTTGAGTTTGCAGGTATTCAATTGGTACTCAAAATTCATTGTAAATACTGATACCTTTATGAATTAACTCTTATTATACAAATAAAGATCACGGTGCTGTTACTGAGCAAGTGAGTGTTTTGAAATTGTCTTTCTTTTGGACTTTTGCCAGACATTATACAAACTAGTCATGTTTCCAATTTACCTTACCTTATTATCATTTAGTGCCTCTAATATGTACAAAGCAAGTCTGGTATTTACTGTGTGAAATGAAGCTATTCAGTTGTTAAATGTTGCATTGACTCACCAGAAATAATAGCAGAAGCCTTATAATCCCTGTGTCAATTATAAAAAAAAATGAAATACCACCACACAATGTCAATTAACCACAGCTTGAAATATAAGAGGAATAAATTAGAAATTGTAAAATAAAGGTAAACCTGACTTCAAGTCACCTATATAAAAAAGCACCGATGACCAACAATAAAATAAAATATCTATATACAAGTCAAGTGTTCTGGAAGTTGTAAACAATACAAATAGTGCAAAGATAAATAAAAATTAGTAGTGGGTAGATTTGCAGCAAGATAGGCCTACATTTGGAAGAATTTAAAGGGCATTTTGCTCTCTCTATGTACTTATACATTATAGAAATAACAGCTAGGAACAAGACCAAGAAAGTGTTCTGGAAGTTGTAAACAATACATTTGTTTGTTTGTTGTTTACATTGATGCATATTTAGAGGTCATATCGCTTACAACGTGTTAGACAATGCATCTATATATGTTTGCATCAGTTTTCCCGTATAATAATGTTAGTATAAGTTAGTAGTCATCAGCCTCTCTCTATGTGAACCGGAGGTCTCCCCGAGGTAAACTCATGGATGGCATCAAACAAGTCAAAGTGAGCCTTGGAGGAGAGGGGAGGCGTATTCACTAGCTGGACAGATAAAGGTGAGTAATAGACAGGACTGTTATGTACACAAGTAGTGACAAAATAGGTGTGTATATAAATA